>SEYY01012011.1:10000-22500 GCA_009176605.1 Armadillidium nasatum | reverse complement strand
GTGGCTCCACACATACAGCTCTCCTAGAGAAGGTGGAGTCTAGGGCATTTCATCTCATCAACTCTCCTGCTCTTACTAACTCTCTTCAATCTCGACTCGACTTTCCACACAGTCTCATCCTTTCTCTGTCCAACTCTCTGACCCCAGGCTTAACCGCTATGCTCTGTCCTACATGTACTCTACTGGTAAAGTCTGGAACACACTCCCTTCTTCTATTTTTCCAACTTCCTATGACTTACACATCTTCAAACGTCGTGTATCGGGACGTGCCGGCCTTTAGTTTGACCAGGCTTCCGTCTTTTCCCCCAACTCTGGTGGTATTTTGGTAGGCCTCTGGCCTTTGCCCACCAGAGGTGATATAAAAAAAAAAAAAAAAAAAAAAAAAAAAAATATATATCTGAGATATATAATGAGGAGTGAACTGGTGAGAGAGGAATTTGTGGTGGAATCAATTTTGGAATGCATATAGAAAGAAACCAACTGAGAGAGATGCTGGAATGGAGACCAGAAGGAAGGAGACCGGAGGGAAGACCAAGGAAGAGATGGATGGAGGCAATAGAAGAAGCCATACAACGAAGAAAAAAGACATTGGAAGAGGTGGAAGACAACCGAATGTTTGAGGACAGAAATGCGTGGAGAAGATTTTGGAGGAGTAGCACCCGACAGGCGCCAGCCTTACCGGTTTGGACGGTGATGATGATGATGATGATGATGATGATGATGATGATATATATATATATATATATATATATATATATATATATATATATATATATATATATATATATATATATATATATATATATATATATATATTCATAATACACTGATATAATGTTCAAATGAAACTTAAAAAGATTTGAGTTCTTGATATCATTTCTAAATTTTTCAGAAACTGAAGGCCCCATTTATCCAGCAGACACCTCTGGAGGAGAAGTTGCGGCAAACCTTGGATAGCTGGGATGCAATAGATGTTCACCACAATACCCCTCTCACTAGGAACTTTTTTTCCATGTGAATACCAAGAAGTCTGGGTGGACTTGTTTATGAAGTATAATACCCCATTACCCAGCTCAGCTGCCGTGGAGAGGTTGTTTAGTCAAGGCTCTGACATTCTAAGACCAAAGAGGGCAGCCATTGCATCCAGCAATTTTGAAAAATTTATTTTCATGAAAGAGAATATGACCCTTTTCAGAATGCAAGAGGAGAGCTACGAGGAATAAGAGATCATAGATGGCTGAATAAATAATAATAAATTCTTTCTCATTTTTTGTTATATATTTTCATTTATCAAATAAAATTTAAAAATAATTCATCTTTACATCCTAGCGCTTTTTTTTTTTTTTTTTTTTTTTTTTTTTTTTTTTTTTTTTTTGCTCCAAAATTTGCGCTTTTGCATTTGCGGACTAAATTTTTGAAAAAATGTGCGCTTTTGCATTTGCGGACAAAGTTTTTAAAATTTGCGCTTTTGAGTTTGCGCTCTAAATTTTAAAATTTGCGCGCCCACCTCTGATATATATATATATATATATATATATATATATATATATATATATATATATATATATATATATATATATATATATATATATATATATATATATATATATATATATATATATATATATATATATATATATATATATATATATATCCAACTCATCTATTTTCTTAATTTTCATTCTTTCTTTCCATTCTCCACCCTGCTCCAAGCGTATTTTCGCACACTTTGATCGGGCCGACCGAATGAAGGACTTTGCTTTGCTAGCTATCCTTGGAGAGACTGCTTTCTATGTGAAGACTCTTCGTTTTTTGCCTGTGTTTTAAAAGTTGATGGAATAATCTAGTTCATTCCTTCTCATTTAAATCTTTTTCTCCTCAAAATCCATGGTTCTTACAATTCAGGTTAGAGACATCTCGTATCGAGGGTGGAAAAATTCTAGTTATCCTTTCTCTCTTGCTAATTTCCATTCAGCTCTTAATAATTGCAGGGATATACTTCGACGAGTAAAGCTGGTTTTCACCAAACGAAGGTGTGCTGAGCTTTAAAATTCTCCTTCTGATAAATCTTTTAGGCCTCTAGCCAAAAACCACTCTGAAAACTATTGTAAATCTTCATTTCCTCATCTTATTAGCTGTGATGGTTCTGTTTTTAACACTCCAACTGAAAAGAACAATCTCTTCGGCCTCTCTTTTCTTCTGATAAACACTGGACGACTCCTTCAATCCTCCTCCTAATTCTTCTTCTTTCATATGAACTATGACTATACCTTTGATTACATTTGATCAGTTTCATTTGTTTCTGAAATCTATTAACTTCAGGAAGGCAAACAGCCCTGTTGGCATTCCTACCTGAGTTTTAAAGGAATGTGCCTCTGATTTGGCTACGTCCCTCTTTTAACTTTTCTCACTAAGCCTTAATGTTAGTACTTATCTTCATTGTTGGAAACTCTCATTACTCCAGCCCCTTCCGAAGAAAAGTAGTCGCTCTGATCTTTCTAACTCTCTCCTTATAGTTTTCACTTCTATTCTGTCTAGCATATTTAAAACCTTTCTCAACTTTCATATTCTTATATCATTATTAATCCTTTTCCATTCTTTCTGATCATCAGCATGGCTTTCGACGTTCGATATCTTCTGGTAATATACTTTCTATCTCACAGATTTATGGTCTTCTGCATTAAAGACCATGGTGAGACTTGTTTTGTGGTGCTTAACATATCTAAGACATTTGATGGGGTATGGCATGTGTCACTGCTTACCAAGATACCCTCCTTTTCTTTTCTGGCATATGTCTAGGTCTCTCTTTAATCGTTCCATTTCGGCTGTTGTTGATGGGACGATTTATTCTTCATTTCCTGTTAATTAATTGAAGTGTTACTAAGAGTTCTGTATTGTCTACTACCTTATTGTCTACTCCTTCACAATAATAGTCTCAACTGCTCATCTAATCCTATCCATTCATATGAAGATTACTCGATCCTTCATTCTTTTTAATCATTTAAAATCTGCTCACTCTTTTGCAACTTATGCAACTTCATCTTTCCGATTCCGTTCTTGTTGATCTGAATTGAATTTCCCAGTGAAATTGTCTCAACCTTGTAAAATTCAAGTCTATGGAGATCTGTACATTTTTATCGACTTTCTTTTGTCGATTATTATTTTCTGAAATAAAATATTTCCTAAGCAGAGTACTAGATTTTTTTAAATCTCTCCAGCATTTTCGAACATTTTAGATATCTTTCCTTAAGTGAGGTAAAGTACAAATAAAAAATAGAATTACAAATTGAAATTTAATTTTTTTTTGTCAAAATTGGAAACATCGTAAAATATTTACGGAAATAGGTATCAAAAATATTTTCTACATTTTCTCTACATTTAGATATCTTTCCCTAAGAAGGAAAAATAGAATAGAGGTAAAAATTGAGCCAAAATACAAATAAAAAATAGATTTAAAAATTGAAATTGAATTTTTTTTTTTGTCAAAATTCAAAACATCATAAAATATTTTCGGAAACAGGTATCAAAAATATTTTCTACATTTTCTCTACATTTTCTAAAAATATAATCAACTTCGATCAAAAAATAAAAATGCTATATATATATATATATATATATATATATATATATATATATATATATATATATATATATATATATATATATATATATATATATATATATATATATATATATATATATATATATATATATATATATATATATATATATATATATATATAAATTAAATGATGGCATCCGCATCCGCATCCGCATCCGCACTTTCAAAAATTCAGCATCGCATTCGCATCCGCACTTCTCCAAAAGTCGACATCCGCATCCGCATCCGCAAATGATAAAATATGACATCCGATTCATCACTAATATATATATATATATATATATATATATATATATATATATATATATATATATATATATATATATATATATATATATATATATATATATATATATATATATTATATATATATATTGTGTGTGTGTGTGTCTGTATGTGTATTTGTATGTGAGTGAGTCGCATTTGGGGTATGATCGCTGTGATGAATCATTTTTATTCGATCTGCATTCCTTTTTCCTTGAGTCTTCGGAAACGTTTTCAGATATTACCATAAAATTGTTTTAACTGCTGATATGAAATATAATTAGATAAAATGAAATGAAAAGTATGTAAAATGATTTAAAACCGTTTGATTCCATAATAATATCAAGTTTTCTAATTCGAATTTTTGTGAATATCTATAGAAATTATAAAAAATAAATACACACCTAAAATTAAATTATTGACAACCGTTTCGTACTTCGAGAGTAAGTGGGACGCCAAATATATTCTGCTTATCTTGCAAGTGCCGTTGTAGAATTTGGTTATCGACTGTTATTATAGTGTATATGTAAGTTTAATAAATTATGGCGAAGTGTAGTTTTGTATGAAAATTTTTTACTGAAGAATTAAATGATAGTTCAAAATGTTCTATTTGTAAGGAAACCTATTCTAGGAAAGGACGGGGAACATCATCTTTGAAAAATCATTTAATATCTATGCACAAGGCACAGTTTACAGAGGTAATGAATGAAGAATTGCAGCAAAAGAAGGAGAAGGCTGAAAGATTAGAAAGAGAAAAGAAATGAAAAATTTTATTAAGCAAAGAAATGTTAAACAGTTCCTAAGTTCTACAAAATTTTGGAATTCATCTGAAATCAGATCAAGAAAAGTGGATAAGCGTATTGCAGAGATCAATGGATGATTTACCATTTAGTCATGTCGAAGCTGTTGGTTTCACAAGGCTAATATCTGAAGTTTCTCCTCAGCACAAACTAAAGCAGGGCAAATTTTATTCATCGTTTATTTGTGATGAAATGTTTCAATCAGTCTTCGAGAATATAAAGAAAGTAGTAGAAAAAGTTATGCAGGAGAGTAAGCTTTCGTTTACTACAGATATATGGTCGAACCCCTCTGCTGGTGTGTCGCTGTTGAGTCTTACTGCACATACAATTAACCAGGAATTTGAAAGAATTAATTTTGTACTAGGTGCTATTCCACTTGAAGAACGACACACTGGAGAATATATATCCACAAAGTTTGATGAAATTCTAGGCAAATGAAAAATACCAAAAGAAGACATTAACTGTGTAATGCGTGACTCAGGAACAAATATGAAAAAGCTCTTTTCTTGTCAGTTGATAATAATTTAGATTGTGCAGTTCATAAGGTACAGTTAGTAGTTAAGCGAAGATTAGAGTCAAAAATAGAAATAAGTGAACTTATTTCTAAATGTCGAATTATGGCAACACATTTTTGGAACTCAACTATGGCTCAAGATGAGTTGAGAAAGATTCAGGACCAACTGAAAAAAACCGAAACTGAACATTATACATGACACCCTTACCAGGTGGAATAGTACTCTTCATATGTTGAAGAGAATTGAAGAATTAAAAGAGTCACTCCGCTTATATGCTGCCAGTAATTCTAAAATTTCTCTTCTGAACAACTTTGAATGGATCATATTATCTGGATGCGTCAGATCTCTGGAGCCTTTTAAAGAAATAACTAAAAAACTTAGTGGATTTACATTTACGATAGGTGATGTTATTCTCTTTGTGGCGAGTCTTAAAGTCACCCTTCAACAGTGTGAATCTACGGAAACATTCCAGCAAATTGAATCTTCTTTTTCCTTGTATAATGATCTTGAAAAAGGAAAGAAAATAATAAATTCCATGGCTCAAACAGTGCTTGCTGAAATTGAAAGAAGATTTATTGAGCTCGAAAGTGATAACAAATATAGAATTGCAACATATATTGATCCAAGATATAAAGGAAAATTTTTTTCCTCCCCACAAATAACTGACCAGATTAAATTGTCTGTAGCTAAACTTTGTGATGAACACATCAATAAGGATAAACAAAGTGAAAAGGAGCCATTACGTAAGCGAAAGAGAACTGATAAACATACCCGTTCCACTAGCAAAGGTACATCGCTAACTGATACAATGGCTTTAATTCTTGCTTCTAGTAGCGATGATGAAGAGGATCTTACTGTTTGTTTATCAAGAAACATTATTGAAAAATATCACCAAGAACGGAGATGGAAGCAAAAGAAGAAAGCTTAAAATGATGGAAAGAAAAAGGAGAGTAATTTTCACCTCTAGGAAAAGTTGTTCGCACTTATCTCAGCTGCCATTCAGGCAGTGTTCCAAGTGAACAGCTGTCCAGTTCTGCAGGTCAAATTTACGATGAAAAGCGTATGAGACTTCAAGGAGAAAATGCAGAAAAGCTATTGTTTCAGAAGTATAATTTACCACTTTTGATATATAAGAATTAAACCTACTGCAAAAAAGAAAATTTGGAGAAATATATTTTACCACTTTTGAAATATAAGTATTAATTAAACCTACTGCAAAAAAGGAAATTTGGAGGAAAATATTTTACCACTTTTGAAATATAAGTATTAAACCTACTGCAAAAAAGGAAATTTGTAGAAATATATTTAAGAACTGCTTTCCAAAGGGTGGAGGAGAGGAGGGGTGCATAACGAGTTGGGTTCACGTCCGCATCCTGGAAACGTACAACTGCTTCTGAGTTGTAATGGCTAAAACTCGTCATTATTAATATTACTCCCTTCTATCAAGGTATATATATATATATATATATATATATATATATATATATATATATATATATATATATATATATATATATATATATATATATATATATATATATATATATATATATATATATATATATATATATATATATAGGCATCCGCATCCGCATCCTCATCAAAATTAACATCCGCATCCACATCCGCATCAAAATCATCTTCATCAAAATTAACATCCGCACTTGCAAAAATTATACATCCGCATCCGCATCCGCATCCGCACTTGACAAAAATTCTATATCCGTATCCGCAAATGAAAAAAAATGTGACATCCGATCCATCACTATATATATATATATATATATATATATATATATATATATATATATATATATATATATATATATATATATATATATATATATATATATATATATATATATGATGGCATCCGCATCCGCATCCTCATCTTCATCAAAATTAACAACCGCACTTGCAAATATTCTACATCCGCATCCGCACATGACAAAATTCCATATCCTAATCCGCATCCGCATCCGCAAATAAGAAAATATGACATCCGATCCATCACTATATATATATATATATATATATATATATATATATATATATATATATATATATATATATATATATATATATATATATATATATATATATATATATATATATATATATATATATATACATATATATATATATATATATATATATATATATATATATATATATATATATATATATATATATATATATATATATATATATATATATATATATATATATATATATATATATATATATATATATATAAATTAATGTATGTCTAACTAAAATTGGAATTGGACTAAAAAGTATAATATCTGATTTTTTATAACTTTTTGTCTCTAGACCGAAGTTGATAAAATTTTCAGAAAATGTAGAAAAGGACATGGCTAAAGGTTGACAGTCCATGTTTTTGATATCTTTTCCTGAAAAAGTTTGAAAAAGTTTTATAATGCTTCGAATTTTGAAAAAAATAAATTTAAAAATTTTCAAATTTTTTATTTTATTTTTTTTTTTATTTTTTTTTACATTTTCTCCCACAGTGTTTGTTTAGGGAAATAAATCTAAAATGTCTCGTTATGGAGCTTTAGCTATGCCATTCTTCTAGAGTTTCTGAAAATTTGAAAAAGTTTCGTCATAAAAAAAAATTCTAAAAGAAAAAGTGAAGTGTTATGTATCTCCGAATCAATAGAAGTTACCGAAATTGGACAAGAATTCGGAAATGCTTATCTTGCCCAATAACGGAGAGATTCTAAATTTTTTTGAACTTTATATTGCAAAAATTTCATTGTAGAATACAATAATCGACAAAAAAAAGCCAATAAAATAGTCCTAGTCCCTTTGAAAATTTAATTTCTTGAAAACTCCCTCTCAAAGATACTTTCTTACTTTTCTGTTTCTTTTGGTGATTCTCCCGTTTCTCCTGTTGACAGTATAAACATCCTTGGCCTTCTCAGAAACAAAAAATGTCTTGGAAACCTCACATCACAATGTTGTTTTTGTTTTTGTTGCTGCTGTTCAGATATATTTCCCATTTTCTTTTAATCAAGGTTGGGTAACACCACTACTTTCTTATTGCAAATTTAATTTGTATAACAAAGGTCCTATAACAGAGAAAAGCGGATGAAGGAAAACATTACAATAATTTTGCAATAACTTTTTTTATTTTTTAATATTTTTTACTTTACGAGCAAGTTTTCGAATGATGTTTCTATGAAGAGGTAATTTTCCTCTCTGAGATTGATTGAAAGCGAATTTTCCTTTTATTAGATTTAAACAAATTTCGCATTCACTCTTTGTTAAATTTTCATATTCAATGATTAATTTCCGTTTATCTTTAGACTTTAGTTTTTTAAATTTATCCATATTAGGTATGTGTTATTTTACCCAGTGTACTCATTATTCATCTATGTACACAGTTTCTATTTAGCTAGGTAAAATACTTGGTCGTAGCTGAACTCTAAATTTGTTTTTCGGATGAAGATCACACAGCAAATAACACTAAGATAATGTTGACTTTTACATATTTTTTGAAATTATTTTCGCAGAGTTGGAAACATCTGTGCAGCTAATATATTTACTTGACTCATAACTCGTCGTTGACTAAATAAAATTATGTATTGAGTGTTTAACGATACATCTCTCAAATAACGGTTTTGATAGAAGATATTATAAGTTATAAAAAAATACAGAATTATTCATAAAATATGAATAATCCGTAAATGTTTCAGCTATATCCCCCATTTAATTTATGCACCACATCATCCAACACAATTTTTTTTATGACCAGTCTCATCTTGAAAGGACTTAATATCATAAATACCTTCATAAAAGTAAATCTCATCTTTAAACTCGTTAAACTTTTCTTTTTAATCATTATAACACCAGATAATACTTCTTTCTGGTTTTTCAAAGAGATCAACATGTTTAAATATATTTAATTAAAATAAAACCGCTCTACCACATCTTGCACATCCCACTGTTAGACACTTTTCGGGACTACGAAATATAATTTTCTAAACATCCATTCTTTTAAATACAAACACAAGAATGAATAAGAATATTTTAAAACAAAAGTACATATTCATATAATTGGTAAAGAAAGCAAAGATAATTTCAGTATTTTATTAACATTTATAAAGTTATTACTACTTAACAAAATACTAATGCATTTACATACATAATATTGTTTCACAAAGCATCGTTTTATTAACTTGTCAACTTTTATAATATTATTACTCAACAATAATAACAATATATCGTTTTATTAATGTTTATAATATTATTATTAGCAATAATGATAATTCAATATTTTTATTAACGAATATAATATTACACAAAACATCGTTTTTTAACTTGTTAGGATTTATAATATTATTCCTTATATCTTTTTATTAACATTTATGATAATTTAGCATCTAATATATCCCCCAGTTCAATAGTTTCTTTTAAATCAATTCTTCGACGAAAATTTTTATAATGAAATATAATATTACCGGAAATATGTTTTGCTCCATCGCTTAAAGAAATTGTCTGTCAACCTTCTTCATTATTTCAATACTTGCAAAGTTAGGATCTTCAATTTTCAAATCTCTATACATTGCATAGTTATTGCGAATGCATTTTTCATATATTTCTCGAACTTAGCAACTTTTTCCAATTTCACTCCAAATTCACCATGTAACTTAAAACACCACCTAAGTATGTTGCTCTTATTATTATAAATCCATAATTAGTAAATCTGAACTTATTTGATTCTTTACAATCGAATCTTAGCGTTACATATAAAATTTCAGTTTAGGAATTTGATGTATAACTTAACGTTATCACTACTACGCATCTTTCAAAACATCATCAACATGGGAATTCCTAAAATTTATTTTTAAATTGCCAAGTTTTATTCAATCATTATGAAAACGAACTGAATTTACAGATGAAGGCTCTGATGTTGCTAAATAACTCACACCTCAAAAACTTACTATTGTAGGAAAATTAAGTGATTTATGTGACGATAATAAAGAATTTAATCATCGTATAAAGTTTACTGCCTCTTTAAAAGATATATTTGAAACCACAAGCTTTGAAAGAGTGTTATTTAGAATACAGGATCTCCTATTCCACAAGGTTTTATTAAGGAATTCTCATCTATTAGTAAAAAAACCTTTGTGATTAATGTGGTACGTTTTAAGAAGAAAATAAAAAAGTATATCATAATAAAGTTCTTACTAAAATTGGTAATGTAACAAATTATAAATTAAATGATTATGAAAAGAAAAATTTATTAAAATCTATTTTAGGATTATAAAACCTATAAAAAGCAATATGCCACTTTGAATACCGTTTGTGCTACGTGAAGATGCTTGTGGTTTTTAAAATAATGTATCTTTTAATAATATTATAGGTATGTTTAATATTAAAAATTTGTATGCTTATGATCATATTGTTAGTAATTACTAACATAAGTGATAATACAAGGAAGAGACTAAAGAAGGAGTCATGGACCAAAATAGGAGTGGACCTGGAAAATGATATGAAAGGTACGAGAAAGCTAATATATGGTCTGGCAAAGAAATACAGAACAAAAGTAAACAACGAATGCCCCACGGTCCTCAATAAAAACGGAGAAAGACTAGTGGAGGAGGAGGAGATTGATGAGAGATGGGAGGAGTATTTTCGAGAGCTCCTGAACGTGCAGGAAGGTGGGGAGGAGGAGGGGGAAAGAGAATTAGATGAGATTGAGCAGGAAAACGGTGAGAATTTGATAACACGAGAGGAGGTGAGGGACTGTACTGTCCGTTTTAAAAAACGGTAAAAGTCCTGGAATAGATGGGATACCTGCGGAACTCCTTAAGACGATATTTTCAGCCAAGTATGGAAGGAAGAATAGGTACCACATGAATGGACTAAGGCATTGATATGCCCTATCTATAAGAAGGGAGATAGGAGAGATTGCGGAAACTATAGGGGGATCTCACTCCTGGTTGTGGTCTTGAAAGTGTACGAGAGGATTCTGGAGAGAAGACTGAGACTGACTGTAGAGGAGGCACTGGGAGAGTGGCAACATGGGTTCAGACCATGGAGAGGAACGATGGATTTGATATTCTCAATGAAAATGATGTTTGAGAAAACGATAGAGTATGGAGAAAAGAGATATGTGGCCTTCATAGACCTTGAAAAAGCTTTTGACAGGATCCCCCGTGAAAACTTATGGAGGGTTCTGGGAAAAAGAGAATATGCGGTGGATAGGAAACTTGGTTAAGAGTTATTCAAGAATCTATATTACACAAGCGAGAGTGCAGTCAGACCTAGATCTGGAGAACCTAGATGGTTTGAAGTGAGAACTGGCGTGAGACAAGGTAGCGTACTTTCGCTGCTACTCTTCATTCTATATATGGACGAGTGCTTAAAAAACATATTGTGTAAATGATGAAATGGAAGATACTTTCGTATATGCAGATGATGCTGCGGTGATCGCGAGAGAGGTTGCAGCATTGTTGAATGCGTTGGAGAGATGTAACACAGAGATGGAGGAAATGGGAATGAAAGCTGAATAAACAGAAGACGGAGGTGATGGTGGTGGCGAGGGATAGGAGAGGCGATAGATATTAGAATACAAGGGTGAAGAGATAAGACAGGTGAGAAGTTTTGAGTATCTGGGAGTAACTTTCGAAGAGCAGGGCCAAATGGAGAAGGAGATGACAAGAAGGATCGACAAGTTTACTAGGAATGTTGGTATGTTGTACCCCATCCTGAGAGAAGAGAGCAGTGCCAGTAAAAGTGAAGGCTACAATATATTGCAGCATATTAAGACCTATTCTGACGTACGGATCGGAGTGCTGGTCCCTGAATACGAATCAGAAGGCGAAAGTGGAGGCGGCGGAGATGAAGGTTCTGCGGTTGATCAGGGGAGTGACGAAGAGAGACAGGGTTAGGAGTGAGAGTATAAGGAGAGAGCTGGGAGTACTGCCAGTGCTGACGGTGGTGGAGAGAAATCAACTGCGATGGTACGGGCACATGAAAAGAATGGATGAGGAGAGGCTTCCGAGAAGATTCTATGACCATGTACCGCTGAGAAGTAGACCGGTCGGGAGACCTAGAAAGAGATGGAGGGACGCGGTGTCGGAGGCAATTCGGAGGAGGGGTCGAGAGCTGTCGGAGGTGGAGGGGCAGCGATTGTACGAGGATCGAGAAACCTGGAGAGCCTTTCAGAGACTCGTCGCCTGACAGGAGTGATCCTAACAGGATGGATGGTGAGAAAGGTGAGAAAGTAATTACTTAAAAAATGAAATAAACTAATAACAACTTGCGATT
>SEYY01012011.1:0-5000 GCA_009176605.1 Armadillidium nasatum | reverse complement strand
GACACAATCTTCCACACAACTATTACATCTTCTTCGAAAACACTCAACTCAAACCTTCATCTGTTCTCAATATTCTCGGTGTTTCTTTTTCTCGTGATCTTTCTTGGAAAGATCACATTATTTCTCTCTCTAAACAAGCTTCTAAGAGGTTGGGTGTTCTGAGGCGCCTTCGTAGTTTTTTTTACGCCACCCCAGTTGCTTGCTCTGTATAGGGGTGTTGTTCGCCCCTGTATGGAGTACGCCTCGCATATCTGGGGTGGGTCCACACACACAGCTCATCTTGAAAAGGTGGAGTCTAGGGCTTTTCGTCTTATCAACTCTCCTGCTCTTACTAACTCTCTCCAATCTCTTTCTTCCCGTCGAATTGTTGCGTCACTCTCTCTTTACTATCGCTATTACAACGGACATTGCTCTTCTGAACTCTCACGTCGCATACCTCCTCCACTGAGAAGGGCTCGTGCGACACGTCTTTCTACACAGTCTCATCCTTTCTCTGTCCAACTCTCCGACCCCAGACTTAACCGCTATGCTCAATCTTACATGTACTCTACTGGTAAAGTCTGGAACACACTTCCTTTATCTGTTTTCCCAACTTCCTTTGACTTGCACACTTTTAAACGCCGTGTATCGGGTCACGTCGGCCATTAGCGACACCGAATCTGATTGCTTCCCAACTCCGGTGGATATTGGTAGGCCTTGGGCCTTTGCCCACCGGAGGAGATATAAAAAAAAAAAAAAAAAAAATATATATATATAATCCAAATAATTACATACACAGTCCCAGATGCATTTCTACATACACGAACTCAGACTCATATATATGCTCTCACAAAAGTATGCACATACACATGCATGAAAATATATCCACTCAACATTTCTTATCTTTTACTTAATGAGCATCCCAACTTCTTAACTTTCATAACTCAAACCTTTAACTTTTCACGATTTCTATTTTTATGGTTTTAAGATTCCTATTCCTTCACTTTAGAGCTTCTCATCCTTTGTATTTTCATATATTTAATACTTCAGCCCTTTATTTTTCGCTCATACATGATTTACAATCATTCTTTATAAACAAATATTAACTTATCTGAAACTATTTTTCATTAATGAAGTTCCATTTTATGACATCATAACCATAATAGCTACTTTTTCTCATAAAATTACAACGTATTAAAACACATGATAGTATGTTTCATACATGTTACGTGAATCACTAATTTAAGATAACAATTTTATGCTTCATCTACTAAATAACCCATATCATAAACAACAATTCATCTCTAATCTTTATTATTTTTTAATGTTTCGTTCGGAATTTTAAAATTTTTCATTTTTATTCAATTAGTTTTAAATTTTTTTTATTGTTTTCAATTTGTTTATTTCAAGTTTTATTTTAAATTTTAAAGTTCAATTTTTTTATTTTTTTTTTTTTTTTTTTTTTTTTTTTTTTTTTTTTTTTTTTTTTTTTTTTTTTTTTTTTTTTTTTTTTTTTTTTTTTTTTTTTTTTTTTTTTTTTTTTTTTTTTTTTTTTATTTTATTTTGTAAGTTTTGATTTTTTTAAAACATTTCAAACCTTATTTTATGAATTGAAATACAAAATGCGAATGAGGGCTCAGTCATAACTACATATTATAATATATTCATTTATTCGTATAAACAGCAATTGTAACCAAGTAAATGCAGAGTGTTTAAAATATGATATTTACATTCACTGTTATACTTAACATATCAAAGAATGTTACTTAATGTTAAAGGTCATGTATATTTCTTCTAACAAGCACATCACACTCATTTTTTGCCATTATCTCCCCCCCACTCCCTTAATTAAAATATATTTGTCTCACAAAACGTTTCCCTCTCATAAACTAAAGGTGTTTATTCACATTGTTCATGCTCTCTCGTTACATTCAAACATTTCAGTAACACTTATCAAAGAAATTCTGGAAGTTTAAGCTCTAAATCTCTAAATATACATTTTAAATCTAAAAATTTAACCTAACTTTTATCACTAATGCAAGAATATAGACATGTTAGTATCTATTTCGCATTCAAATTACAGACCTTTACATTCATTGTTCAATTAAAACTATTCAATATATAATTTGAATCTCAACGGTCACCCATATATTATATATTAATTAATTGAACCTTCATATAAATTTCTCACCTTATGTTAAACAACTTGTACTTTAAAACTCAATATACAATCTAACTCTTTAACACTTAGGCATAATCAAAGAAATGCCGGTATCTCTCTAGCATGCATTTTATAGAACTTACCATGTATTTAATACTCTATTTCCTACAATAAATATCTTTATCTCCATATATAACCTGGCTTTTAGCACTTGGACATAACCAAAAACATGTCATCCTCTCTCTAGAATACAATTTATAGGGCATTACATGCATTTCTTATCTAAATCTTTGAATGTATATCTTAACCCACTAAAGCATGATCAAAGACATAGCGCCAACTCTTTAACTTATATTTTAGCGTACTTACATATATTTTCACCTTAATCTCCATATACTACCTAACTTTTAACACTTCGATATAACCAAACACATTTTATCTTCTCTTTAACAAGCAAATTATATTAGAACCTTATATACATTTCTTATTTAAATCATTCAATATATATCTTAATTCACCATAGCTAGCTAAATTCTTTATCATTATGACATGGTGAAAAACATGCCTTATTCCATCTAACTCATCATTTAGTAAGCTTATATACATTTCACACCCTAAGCCTCATCAATATATAACTCTTTTTTTATCTAAAAATACTGCAAAAAAATGGTTGATATTATGAGAAATACACGCTAGTAGGACTTCTGAGTCTCTAACTGCAAATTATAAGATATGACACACCCTAACTCTGCAAAATCTGATGTAGAACTAAGATAGCACACTTACGTGTTTTTCTCAGCTAAGACCAGAGTCAGGGTTGCCAACTGTTATTTCAGCATTTCTATCAGTAAACAGTGGAAAACCCTTTAATAATAACTCGTTTTAAATGTACACGAGTTACTTCACACTAATATTTCGAAATATTCTTTTTATTGACACATTAAAGAACTTTAAGTAACCTTTTACCAGAAAAATTAATTTAATTAATATCTGTATTTAACCTAAAGTTTTCAAAAAGGAATGATTAGACATGGAAACATCTCTTTATCTCCTACGTTACTTAGCCCTAACAATTATTCGAATAACATTTATCTCTATATTTATTATAAATTCAACATTAAAGCATGACCGAAGGCAAACCGAAACTTCTTCGACGTATTTTTTTCAGAATTTTTAATTACATTTTCGTCTCAAATTCTTCAACATATTCCTTAAGCCTCCTCACATCCTCTAACTTTAGCATTTTAATAGGATAAAAGAATGTCATAACTCATCTAGCACATGATTTGTTTTGCCTTGTATTCATTTTTATCAAAACATACCTTTAATACATCATACATTGCCTAACTTTTAACGTATGAACATTTTATAGGATCTAACTGCTTATGCACAACGTATCATTAACACTTAGCGTTGATATAATCATCATGGTGTATACTTCTTTTTTTCTTCATCATTCATATCCCTAACACGATTAATAAATTAATTTTTCAATATGAAGTCTAATTTACATATACATATTTTTATTATTCATACATATTCTAACTATATTCTAACGTTCATACATGACACTCTGGATGTTAAGACTGGTTTTATATAGAAATGGTTGTTGTTTCGCTATACGCAGAGATTAAGGATGTGTAAGGATATAATTTACCTAAGATTAATTATCATTATTACATATCTTCCTACATTACTCTTCATACATAATATGTTAATTACATATCTTCAAAGACCTTGTTGACGACTTGCCCTGGGGCACGGTCTTGTTTTTTCATTAATTTCTGCAACATTCGTGTCCTTTGTATAATATTCCCTTTGTCGAACACCACCTCTCTTCTTCTAGACCTCATCTCTTCTTCTTAACTGAATTTCAGGAGTCTGGGTGCTTTGACAGGAAGCTCTACTCTGTTTCCTCCTCTTACTGTCTCTATCCTCAATTATTAGCCAAATGTAGATATTGAGCATATGTGGGAAATGATGTTGTCTGTTTTCGTGTCTCTAATTTGGAGTCTTTCTGAATTCTCTACTTTATTTATGGCTTAAACTTCTTGCAGCTCTACAACTGAATTCAGACTATCCAAAATTCTTCTATTATCTTAACTCCAAACTAGAGCACATTTTATCTTCTTATCGTTTGGCCGAAATCATCATTTTATGTGATTTCAATGTTCATCACCGCCCGTGCCTTTAATCTAGTTCTCAAGATCCAGCTGGTGAACTCGCCTACTAATTTTCTATGAAGAATAACCTTGAGCAGTAGGTGTATCTCTCTACCCACATTCCTGATTACCTTGATGATCAATCAAACAAACTTGATCTTTTCCTAACTTTTTATCCTTCTCCTTTAAATAGTTAAACTTTTAACTCCTCTGTGTTCATTCGATCACCTTTATCTCTGTATCTTTTGCTTGCACCCTACCTTGGTAAACTATTTCGTCAATGTATTTCTAATTCAAATTTCTTTTTCTTTCTTTAAACGTGCGCTCACTCAGTCTGTGCCAAAAAAGGGTGACCCATACCAACCCTCTAACTACCGTCCAATTTATTTAATCTCCGTTTTTCCTAAAGTTTTTCAATCTACTCTTAGCAGGAAGATTTGGAAACATCTTAATTCTTCTGATCTTCTCTCTGTTCGATAGTATGGCTTTCGTAAGAAACGCTTTACTGGTATCTTCTTTCCCTTCTCTCTGACACTTGGTCCTCCACTCTTCGGCATTTCGGTGAATCTTTTGCTGTGGCGTTAGACATATCGAAAGCCTTCGTTAGAGTATATATATATATATATATATATATATATATATATATATATATATATATATATATATATATATATATATATTATATATATATATATATA
>SEYY01012010.1:0-12409 GCA_009176605.1 Armadillidium nasatum | reverse complement strand
GTTAATGCCATAGCCCCTTTTTCTACAGGAACAAGAGACCTTACACCACCACCTTCAATTTCCTTCCTCGCTCGAGAAGTGGCTAACCTACCCACTCAAGTTGCAGAAGTAATTAAAAAAGTAGACGAGCTTTCAACACAGTCTCATAAAATGGAGATTAGGATTACACGACTTGAGAATAGTCGGACAAGAGGCTACTCCAGGGGCAGGTCACCTTCAAATTATAGGCCAGAAGGTGCTCTTTGCTACAATCATTACAAATTTAGATAAAAAGATACAACATGCCAAGGAGGTAGCTGTCGATGGGCACCCAGGGAAGCCCAACTTTCAACTTCAGGACCATCTCCTTCAACCCCTCCGGGAAACGGATCTTAGGGAGTTAACATCAGCCCCTCAAAAAAGAAATTTAAAGTGAAATTTAATAATAAAGTGCAGTGTATAATAGTTAGTGATAAAAGTGTCAATATTAAATATGAAAAATTAAGAAAGGAAGGTAAAAGCTACTCCCTGGCAAATGAGGTTTATACTATTGCAAATAATGAAACATTCATTTCATAATTATATAAATAATATAAAGTATAACAATGCTCAACTTCATGGGAATGAGATTGCTACTACTGATTTAAAACCATCTGTTTTAAACGAAAGCGTATCTCAGTCTAGTGAACTTGAGCATTGTTTGCAATATAATAATTTTAAAGATAAAAATCTGCATTCACAACATGGTGAAAGGCCAGTCTTTGAGCAAGAGCCATCAGCTCTTTGCAAATATACTGCGATGCCAGTTGAAAATGCAAATTTTTATGGGGGTACAATGACTCCAAAAATTATGAATGTTTTAAATATGTCCAAACCCAATCTACAATTAAACAGTCTCTACCGTATTTTTGATGCTAACTCTAAAGAGTTATATGTGATCGACTGTGGAAGTACAGTATCCATTATTAAGGCTTCAGCAGAATATAAAAAAGAACCTATTGGTTTTCTTACTGCTGCTAATGGTACTCAAACAAACATATATGATGTTAAAACAAAAAATTTAAATTTTTTATTGCGTAGAGATTATGAACATACGTTCTTAATCTGTGATGTAATTAGTAATATTTTAGGAATGGATTTTTTTCAAAAGTATAATTTTTTAATAGATTTTAGTAAAAATAAAAATATTGATGCTCAGATAAGGAGCTCTTGTGATGTAATTGTAGGAAATGATGTGGAGTCTGTGCCCATAAAAAGAATTGAAAATTTTGTAAATGTTACTCTATCTCCCAAATTGCCTTCCACGCATTCTCTTTACTCTAATCTATTATTTAATTTTAAGGAATTATTTACTGATTTATATTTAAATAATAGCTCAGAGTTATGTAATAATGGTAGTACAATGGTAAACGAAAATATAGTTAATGGTAAAAATAATGCTGGGGATAGCAATATAAACAATTCTTCCTTTAGGTATAACAATGATAATACAATTAAAAATAATGGTAAATTTTGAGGTGAAATAAATAATAGTGATAACAATGAATATAAAAATAATGTGTTAAAATTTCCCCTTTCACCCGCCGAGTATGAGGCCTTAAAAGAGTTAGTCCCATATAAATTTCAGGTAAGAGGACCTCCAATAAATATAAAAAGCAGAAGAATTTCAACATGCCTATATGACAAAGCTAAAGTGGAGATAGGCAGGTTAGTTAATGCTGGGGTCTTATCTCCTTCACATTCCCCATGGGGGTTTCCAATTTCCGTTTTGCCAAAACCTTCAGGTGGAGTCCGCATTGTAGCTGACCTGAGGCTTCTTAACAAAAGAGCAGTTCGTGACAATTTTAGCCTTCCTAATTTAGGAGATTTTTCAAACATACTTGCTGGTGCATAAGTGTTTTCGGTCCTTGATCTTAAGAAGGCCTTCTATAATTTAAAAGTTCAACCCGATTTTAGAAAGTTTTTAACAATTAACACTCCATATGGAAGTTTTTCGTATAACAGTATAGTTGAAGGTTTTCATTCTAGTCCCACCAGTTTCACTAAATATATCTCTTTAATTCTTTCTCGTATTCCTAATATTTTCATCTATATTGATGACATCCTAATTGCTACTTCAACTCATAAGGAGCATTTAAAAGTCTTAGAAATGGTATTTGATAGGTTACATTATTTTAATTTAAAACTAAGTGCAAAATTGCCCAACCAAAAGTTACATATCTTGGTTTTGATGTGTCAGAAGGTTTTATGCTTCCTAGTGAGGATAAAAGTCTTTCTATATTAAACATTCCAAAACCTAAGACTGTTAAGGATCTACATTCTTTCTTAGGAAGTATAAACTATTTCAGATCTTCTCTTCCTGGAAAATTTCTAATATTATTTCTCCTCTTCTTTCATTTCTAAAAGGTGCTCCATACTCTCAAAGGAGAGTAAAATGGAATCCTGAGGCTGAAGAAGCATTTAATCTAGCAAAACTGACTCTTAAAAATGCTACACCTTTGGGATTTCCCTCTAATAGTGCCAAAATATCAATTTTCACAGATGCCAGTCAGACAGCCTTGGCTGGTGTAGTAGTTTCGACCGAAAATGAAAAAACTGTTCCACTTGGATTCTATAGTTATAAATTAAACCCAACTGAAATGAGCTATAGTATTTTTAGCAAGGAACTCCTTGCCTTGGTTAAAACTGTAAAAAAAATTTCAACATATTGTAGAAGGACAAAAGGTAGATGTGTTTTGTGACAATCTATCAGTCACACAGTCACTTAAAAAAGAGACTGATGCTAATCACTTGCTTGCAAGGGAGCAGCGTTACCTAACTTTCTTGTCTGAATATGATTTGAACATAACTCATATTAAATCTGAAGACAATATTATGGCTGATTTTTTGAGCAGAAATCCTTCTGAGCAGCATACTCCCAGTTCACTGAAATTACCAGCTCCTTCAAATACTACAGAAAATGTAGATGCAACAAGCCACTCACTCCAACTTGGAAAAGAAGACACTGTTACAGAAGTCCTTCCTGAAGCAATCTGCGATGAAGCATTGGTCACACCAGAGCTTTCTCCACAGCAGGATTCTTAAATAGAGGATGACTGTTATTCACTGTCATCTATTTTCCATATTTCATCCAGTGAAGTGTTCAAACTATTTCAGTGTAAAATTGATTATAAAGAACTTCAAACAGCACAAGAAACAGATGTGCAACTTCAAAAATATTTAAACAAGCAAGAAAATACTAATCTCAAGCTGACCAAGCGAAACTATTATTATAAAGATGACCTAATGTCTTTGGTTGTCGATGAATCTATTCCACTTTCACCTTGTGTCTTTGTTCCTGAATCTTTCATTATACCTGTTATTTCTTATTCGCATTCACTTGGGCATTTTGGAGTCAAGAAAACTCTGGCATCTCTTAGGAAGCGCTTTGTATGGAAGGATATGCCTAAATACACAAAGCAGTTTGTTCTAAGTTGTGATTCATGTCAGAGATCTAAATCATTACGCAAAATAAGCCCACCATATGAATCTTACCAGCCAGTTTCAGCAAAATTTCAGGTGGTTCATATAGATATTCTTAAAATGCCTCCATGTAAAAATTATAAATATCTTTTAACTCTAATTGACAGATTCTCTCGCTATCTCTTTGCTTTCCCACTGAAAAACATAGAAACCTCTACAATTGTGGAGACAATTGCATGGGAGTTCTTGCCCATAGCTGGAGTTTATTTTTTTTTTTTTATTTTTTTTTTTTTTACAGAACACCGCCACTCACGGGCATAGCCCTTTTCAAAGAGGGGGCACACACAACAAAATAAAAAACATTCAACACAGACCTAACGCACATCCCTCAGGTGGGCACAGACGGAAGCCTTGAACAGAGGAAGATTAAATACAGGAGGAAAAACAGATGATGGTAGAGAGTTCCACAGAACAGAGGTGGCTGGATAGGAGGAGGCACCACAACGGGCCAGTCTAGGGTTTACTACATCCACACAAAACTGGTGCGAAAGCAGGGTACACCTTGTGCAACGTGGATGACGCAACGGTGGAGGAAGGCAAGAGGCCAATTCCCTCTAGCACCTATAGAAAAGGGATAGTGCGCCAACGTCACATTGCAGAGATAGTGGGTCAAGAGAGTTAGAAAGTAGGGGACAGTTTATTAATCTCTTAGCTTTAGACTCAACCCTATCCAGAAGAGAGGAGGAGCCAGAGCCCCCCAAATGTGAGAACAGTACTCCATACAAGGGCGAATAAGACCCTTATATATTTAGAGTAACTGTTCAGAAGAAAAAAATTCTCGCAACCTGAACAGAATTCCCAGCTTTTTAGAGGCCGCTTTAGCAAACATTGTTGTGAAAAACTCACAACCATAAGTTCCCCTCTTTTTTTTTATGTTTGTGTGTGTGTGTGTTTTTTTCTGAAGAGTTGGTTCTTCACGAGTGAAGAATGTTTCTTTACTCGGATATAAATTGAAAGGTCTTACAAATTAATTAACTTAAGAACCAAAGGACCGTGAAGACGTGTAAATTCGTCGCTTCAGAGAGCAATGTATCTTTCCCTTTTTAAACAAAGTCAACAGAGAGATTTCCTCTAATGTCAAAACATTCTTAAGACATATTAATTTATCCAAGTGGACTCTCTTTCTTTTTGAGTGGAATTCGTAACGATTTTACAAAACAAAGAACAGTCGAAACTGAAGGGGATAAAGGGTCAAAGAAACGCCGAAAATTGCTTTTACGTGAAATTGGCGTGACGAAAAAAGCAATAAATTTGAAATCAAATAACGTCGCTCTTTAAATTCTCACAAAAAAGGAGGCTGGATTTTCCCAGGCGAATTCCGACCAATCCTCATGCTTTAAAACGTGAAAACGAATTTCTATAGGCCTGCATTCTACGTAGACGCCCAATAGTTCAGGGAAGACCAATGGCGCGAGTCTAACTACAAAGGAGGCGGGGCTAAGAGAGAGATCCGAGTCCGGAATTGGCCAAAAAATCATAGGCTCTAAGAGGGGTGCGGCCTTCAAGAGAGTGATTTTTTTTCGTTATAGTGGAGTGTAAAATCAGCACTGGAGGGAGAATGACGTATCCTCTCCTCATGGTGTCTGAATTTGAATGAAGTTTTAACGAGTTTGTGACATTTTGTTTACAATAAAACAGAGTTAATTACAGAGATTTAAACGAATGTAGTTTAATAGGGTCATTTTTTAGACTAGTGTAACAAAAGATGGAACCCTTTTATCTTAGTGATTGCAGTTTCTTTGCATGAATCCATGCAATAATGAGCTCGTTTTAACTAGAAAGTTCGTTTAAATAGATTGCTCCATTTTTCTACGTTCAAATTTTTATTAATTTTCTTTGTCATAAATCGTGTTCCCCCTTTGAGGACGCATTTTAATCTATAAAATTTGTAGAGACTGTGTATCTAAGTAAATTATGCAATAAAACGAATAAAATGAAGGTTTGTAGTTATCTCCTAAATTTTGTCAGCATCTAGCTGAAGGAGTTGCCATTGTAAGTAATCTTTCTTATTCTTAGAAAAAGGAAATGGTGAGTGTTCAACCCCCTACTTTTTTTTGTACGTAGTTCATTGAAATTTGCTTGCGTAAACAACCCAACACACTCCCTTACCACGCATTTCAACCAAGAGCTGTGTAGGAGCCACGATTCAAGATAAACACACTCCTCTACTATCTTGACGTAATCATTATTAATATTAAGATGATGTATTACAAACTACACAATTACACTACTTATATTTCATCTATTTTCATCACTGGTTTTTCCCAACTCGCATGCCTCTAAGACTTACTTCTCACTCGAGGTAACTCCCAATGACTACGGGCGTCTCACGTGGCAATCGCATGAACCATTGGAGGGCAGTGGCGGTTTTCGACCCCCGCAAGGGGGTCCTTTCTTTTTTCTTCTCAATACAATACTAGACAGGAGATACGAAATCATCCCCATCTCCAATTTTTTTTTTTCGTTAGTTGGCTATATTTTAATTGTTTCCTCTTGCCGTAATAAAACGGAAATGACCAAGTCGAAGCAATTGAAATATAGGATTGTCCGCGATAATACAACTTTGAGCTATAGAAAACTGTAACAATTATCATGGACAAACATTGTGATATGTGGTTTCCAAGACAGTTTGTTGTTCATCTTAAGACCAAGAATGTTAATGTTATTTACAGGTGAGACGGGAGAGCCATCGAAGAAGATAGGAAAGTTAGGAGGTGTTTTTGAGAGGGAGATGTGAAGAAGTTGTTTTTAAAGAGTTGAATTTCACAAGGTTGCTATGTTCCCACCGGGAAATCCCATCCAGATTGGCAGGAATAGAATTGGAAAGTTGAAGACGAGAAGCAACTCGAGGGAATAGAGGGAGCAGATTTCAAATCAGTAGAAGAATGTAGGGTTGAGTCATCAGCATGAGTGAACAGAGTTAGAAGTGCAGTTGGAGAAGATCGTTAATGAAAAGTAAGAATAAGGTTGGAGATAAAACAGATCCCTGAGGAACACCACAGTTGACAGAAAAGGAGGAAGAGGTCGCTCCATCTACAAGTGCCGAAATGGAACGATCTGAGGGAAAACTAGACAAAAGTAAGCAAAGGGAAGGAGGGGAGCTTGAAGAGCAGCGACGCATGCCATACCCGGTCAAAAGCCTTGGATATGTCAAGCGCCACCACACAAGACTCCCCGAAGTCCCTAAGGGCAGAAGACCATAGATCAGTGAGATAGGAAAGTATGTCACCAGTTGACCTCGAGCGACTAAAGTCATACTGGTGATCAGAGAGAAGAGAATGAGACTCCAAATGATCCAGGAAATGAGAGTTGAGGAGAGTTTCAAAAATTTTAGATAGAACACAAGTGAGAGCTATAGGTCGGTAGTTAGAAGGGTCAGAGCGACTACCTTTTTTCGGGATCGGCTGAACAAATGCACGCTTCCAGCATTTAGGAAAAGTATTAGTATTAAGGCAAAGAGAGTAGAGTTGAACGAGGACAGGCGCTAACTCGGAAGCACACTCACTCAGAACACGAGGGGGAATGCCATCCAGGCCAGTGGCCTTCCTGACATTCATAGATTTCAGGATCCCATGCACCTGATCATGAGTAATTACAGGCAGGGACTTGGGACACCTGAGAGAAGGAGGAGGGATGCCAGAATCGAGCAGGGTGGAATTAGATGAGAAAAGGAGGCCGAAGAGATTAGCCTTTTCAGAGGGAGCATTTGCAATAGGTCCATCAGAGCGAATAAGAGGAGAAAAGGCAGATTTACAGAAGTTGTTAGAGATATTTTTGACAAGAGGCCATAAATTTTTATCAGTAGGAGAGCCATGGAGGTCAGCACACTTCCTTTTTATGAAAGCACGCTTAGGCCGTCGAAGAACATCCTTGCAATGATTCCGAGCTGAATGAAAATTAGCAAGAGTGATAGGAGAAGGAGAGTTTTTCCATGCAATATAAGCATTGTCTCCCTCTCGAATGACAGGAGAACAGTTGCCATCGAACCATGGATTTTGTGGAAAAAAAGATTTTGTTGTAGATGGAATGAATCTGCCCATCCCATCAAGGATCACTACCCCTACCTTTTCAGCAGAGACAGAAGCATCCCCAGAGATAAAGCAAGATTCACTCCAATGATAGGTAGCAAAGAAGCGGCGCACTGCCCCCCCAATTAGCCTGATAAAGTGCCAGAAAGTACGTTTAGGGCATGGGAGAGCTGTTGGAGAGAAAGCATTATAACTAAGAGCTATAAGATTATGGTCAGAGTCAGTGGCGGCTCGTCTATATGGGCTCCAGGGCTGCAGCCCCTCCAAATTAAAAATACCAGGCGTAGGATGTTGAATAAATATGAAATTTTTTCAGAAAAAAGTGATTTAAATTCATTTTTTTAAATTCAAATAACTTAATACATAAGAAGTATAAATCAATAAAGAAAATAACAAGTAAATGCATTTTGAAACTGCAAATTTATTGTACGATATTTTTCACACATTGAAATTGAATAAAGTATGGGCTGTAAAATTTCAGTCCCAATTTAGGCCAACTTATTATTTTTAAAAAATAAGACATCTGGCAACTTACGAAATAAAGAATTACAAATTCCAATAGCAGATATTTTCAATTTGCTAGTTTGTCTTCCTTATATTTGAATGTTGCAAGTTTGTCCTAAAAAGACATATCTTAAAGAATGCAATTAGACTAAAGCAGTTTTACATCGTACCGAGTTGTGGGAGGTTGTTTCTTTTTTTTTTTTCCCCCTGTGTAAAAAAATTACTGGTTTTATTGTTTTTTGTTCCTTGTTCAAGATATATATATATATATATATATATATATATATATATATATATATATATATATATATATATATATATATATATATATATATATATATATATATATATATAGGCCAGACTGCACTTTAGCATCCTTAAATATTTAAAAAATTACTAAACCTACGTTAAAAAGGATAACATTTCTGGAATCCTTGAAGAAATTTTATAAAGAAACATTGGGTAGTGAAAAAAAAAAAAAATTTTATTATCTATGTAATTTATATTTTTTAAATATCCATACTACTACAAATTTTAATTACAACTCCGATGACGACGATTGAAGAAGAAAGATGTTTCTCGACTTTGAAGAGAATAAAAACTTTTAAACGTAGTACCACTTATACTATGGTAGTACCATGTGCAATGAGAGATTGTATGAATTAACGATGTTTTTAATAGAGAGCGAAATGGTCTGTAAAATATCAGATTTTAGTGAAAAAGTAATTGAAAACTTTTCGGTATTTAAAACTCGAAGAACTAATCGTATTTTTAATTAAATAAGAATATCAGCAAGCTGAATAAATAAAGTACGTTTGAAATTATATATATATATATATATATATATATATATATATATATATATATATATATATATATATATATATATATATATATATATATATATATATATATATAAATTAAAATTACACACACACACACACACATATATATATATATATATATATATATATATATATATATATATATATATATATATATATATATATATATATATATATATATATATATATATATATATATATATAAAAGCCCCCTCTGCCAAGTTTACACGAGCCGCCACTGGTCAGAGTTATCAATAGAAGGGAAAATGGTGTATTTATAACTAGAAGGAGTAGTGGTGAAGCATAAATCAAGTGTATTCAAGAATTGGTTAGGACGATCTGGAATGTGTGTGGGTTCCCTAATCAACTGCTCCAGATCGTTGAGAATGCTGAATGATTTGGCTTCCTTCCTACCTGTATCAGTATGAAAGGAGCCCAACCATTCAGTGTGATGTACGTTGAAATCCCCTAAATAAAGGACTTAAGCATTTGAATGAGAAGAAGTAACAGTCTCGTGGGAAGTAGTAAGATATTGGAATAGAACTGGAAAATCTGTTCCATTAGGGGAGCAGTGGCAGAAACATAAGATAATTGTAGTAGTAGGAAGACAATTTTAAGCAATAAAATGTCGAAATTAGAAGATTCTAGATTTACGAGACGTGTCACTGGAGTGTTAATGTTAACATAGGCACAGACTCCACCATTTAGTCGGAAATTGTGAAAAAAGTTGTAGTTTGCGACATTAAGATTGCTAGAGAAAGAATCCCTGTCCAACTGGGTCTCAGACAGAAGCAATAGGTTAGGACGAGAGGTAGTGAGATGGTGTTCAACAGACGTGAGATTAGATCGAAGGCCACGGATATTGGCAAAGTCAATAGAAAGCCCCCGCCTGCACCCACCCACACGCACTCTCATTCTCGTCATTCGAAGAGCAGATAGGCACTCATCCACACTCACACACACTTACGTACACTCGCAAGCACACGAACGTACATATACAAACAGTAAACAGACTAAAACGGGGTGTTAAAACAAAATAAGCAAACTAAGCAGCAAAAAGTAAAAAAAAAAATAATAATAATAACAATTAACGAGTAATAAATAAATAAATATTCGAATAAACAAACAAATAAATTGTCAAATAAATGTTTAAAAAAAAAAAATTAAAACATAATTAGAACTTATCTTGACAAAAACTAGTAAAACAAAAGTTGCAGTAGGCTAAAAAAAATTCCAACGTACTAAAACTAATTCTAAAACAAAAACACTTCACAAATTTTAACATACTAAATATTAGGCACAAAAATAATTAAAACTACAAAATGACTAAAAACTCGATTAAAACTTGAAAACCACACACGCACTTTAAATAAAAAAAAAACTAGGGAGAACTAAACACAGACGTCCGCACTCAAACAACAACTATCAACAAACTTAGGAACTTATGTTTCGGACTGTGGTGGGCAATTTACTTCTGATTTATTTACAAGTGTTTGTGAGTAGCTAGAATCCCGACAAAACTTTACTTCTGCCTATACCCCTCAGAGTAATGGACTCATTGAAAATTCTCATAGAACACTATTGAGGTCTCTTCGAGCCATGCTGTCGGATGAGTTGGAAGATGCTCAGAATTATTGGTTTGGATCTCCTTCCCCTAGTGCAGTTGTGTTTAAGAACTGCACAATTAAACTCAGAAGGAATAACCCCTGCTATCCTAATTATGGGTCAAAATCCCTCCCTCCCTGGAGCTTTAATAGAGCAAGTAGAGTCCTCATTCCCACTTTCAATAAAAACATACGCAAAAAAATTAAAATTGTTTTTGGGACTCCCTCTATCTCCAGAATTTTCTGCCAAAAATCCAAAAATATATGTCCCAAAGAACTTACAAGATGCGAAATTTGTTCTTGTAAAAAACCAACAATATGGCAGGAACAAACTAGAAGCAGTATACCATGGTCCCTATCCCATTGTAAAATTTTCCGGTAATAATGTTACATAAAAAAGAATAATAAAGTTCAATGCGAAAATATTATTAGTATTAAACCATATTTTAGTTTAAGTAATGAAAGTGATGAATTATGAAAATGTGATAAATAAATTGAATGTGCTATATAATAATGTATATTTTTTAAAAAGTTTTTTTTTTTTTTTTTTTTTTTTTTTTTTTTTTTCAAAAAGTTTTAAAAAAAAAAAAAATTATTTTTTTTTGTATACCATTTTGTTATAATAAGTTTCCTCTACTACTTTAATTTTCACTATTTCTTCAAATCACTATTCTAACATCTATGTCAGAAGGTTGGGTGTTCAGGTATGAATCTCCAAGTAACCTGGTTACTTGGAAATTCATTCTCTGAGTGTCACCATCTTGGAATAAAGGTTGTATTGATAATACTTGTATTGATAATATTTAATTTTTTTATTATATGTAAATAATTATTAATAATCGATATGTATCGCGATGGTTACCGATATATCGCTTAAATAAGCGATATATCGATATAGTATCGATCTTTATTAGCGTTGTAGGGGGGAGTGCTCAATGACACCTCAAGGGGAACAAATTGTATTATTGTATACCTTTCTTGGCACCCGAGAGGAAATTTCGCTAAAACCTAAAGGTACCCCACACCACAATACACTTTTAAAAGAGTCACACTTACCGAACTTGGAAGATAGGATAGATTTAGTTCACATAGTCTTCTCAAATCTTACATAAAGTGTAACACTCAAAATGGACTCGCACAGCACGGAAGGAGAGAAAGACAACCACTCTGGTACACGAACACACAAAATGAAAGGATTCTGAAAAGTCTGAGAAAAAAAACTACTAACATGTATATGTGAGGCAAGGTAAGGTAATAAATTCCACTTTGTTCTATAATTGATTTTAACAGTTATTATTTTTAACAAACACAAAAAAAACTCTTAACAGATGTTTAACTGGTCGATCCCAGTTACTAAAAAAAAATTATTTGTGTTTAACTAATTCTCATCTCTTTCAGTGAAATGGAATGTATGAAGGCAATGTAATGAGTCCCAGAGTGTGATGGAAAGACTAGGGAAAGAAGTTGTTAGTAAGGACAGACTAAGAAGAATCGTACAATTGATATAAGTTCCTTATCTGAATTATTTATTTATTTTTTTCGAGTTGTACCAAATTGTATTTGGTAATAAACATTGATTGATGCCAATACACGAAATAGAGTTTTCCACCAACAAAGCTCTTTAGATGTAAAATCCCAACATTAAAAACCTGAAAGTTTATTAAATCATACATTAACACTTTTTAATGTAACTTCTCCAATATTAGTGCAAATATATGTTTAATTAAATATTTTCACTATAGTATATATACAATTTATATTTGACCTTATGAAAGGAATAACCAATTAGTTATTCTGAAGGTTTTATGATTTGTTCGCCTTTTCTTCTTTGTTCCACCTTCGGTTTTCTAATTCTATGTTCAATCTATAAAGAGCAATTATTTTATCACATTTTTTACTTTTAATACACACATTATTATTCACACAA
>SEYY01012009.1:0-15063 GCA_009176605.1 Armadillidium nasatum | reverse complement strand
AGAGAGAGAGAGAGAGAGAGAGAGAGAGAGAAGATGACCCAATCAACTTGTTTTGAAATAATGTCTTGAGAAGCAAAATGAAACAATGTTGAAAATACCATAACAAAATTAACGATATTAAAAAAAATTTATTTATTTTATTTATTTTTTTATTGTGTTGTAAAATATCAATTCTATAACAAAATTCCCATTGTTTTTCATTTTCAAATTCATAATATGCACAAGGATATTATCATGTACGTTTTTTTTTGTGTATCAAGGTTATCATAGCAGTCGGATACACAGGGAATGTGATGCGGCCATTTTTGATGTACGGTAAGAATTCTGAAGCGCGGGAAAAGCATTGTAGGGAGGATGAGAGGATCTAGTTTTCGTTTCCGAACAATAGTTTTGGGAACTTTTCAATCTCGAACATTCTACTAAGTCGTATGAATAATTTTATTACTTTACAAAAGGAAGATAAAAAAAAGCCTATCATTAAATTTCATAGTTTAGAATTGACAAATATTATTTATTAATATATTTATTAATTTGTCTTGTAAGAATATAACTCTCCCCCTCTCTCCTAGTGAACAATTATATAGGGTGGGGGAGGGGATAACTTGAAGATTCAGGAGATTTGAACATTGAACAAACTTTTCAAATTTGAATTCTCTTTCTTGCTATCCGTTTAGCCTCTTCAATAGCGCGCGTTCACACACACACATACGCATATACATTTATAGATTATATATAAATTTATCAATATATATAATATATATATATTATAATATGACTTAATAGATATTATATATATATATATATATATATATTATATATAGATACTATATAATACATATATATATACTACTATATATATATTCTTGGTGGGCAAAGGCCAGAAGCCTATTGAATTGCAAAAGTTGGGAAAAAATCAAGAGCTAGGATCAAATTAAGGGCCGACATACACCATTACTCGGCGTTTGAAAGTGGAGAGGATAGATGAAGAAAGATTTCCAGGTTTTACCATTGGAGGACATAAGAATGAGCGTATCGGTTAAGTGTATGGTCAGAGAGGTGAGAAAACTGGATGATACCTTGTGAAAAGATAAGTGGACGAACTCTCCTCAATGGAGGAAGTATACGACTAGAGGTTTAAGGAGAGCAGTGTTCATTTTTAATAGCTATAGTATAAGAAGAGTGATACAATACTTCGACAGTCAGGAAGAAATTGGAAAGAGTTAGTGAGAGAAGGAGATGAAAAGTCGAGGAAAGGAGAGTAAAATGTTTGGCATCACTCCATGAAAATATGTGATGCATACTCTATACAAGGGCGAACGACGCATTTATACAAAGCAAACAACTAGGATTGTGAGAAGTTCCGAAAGAGTCCCGGAACAACCCCATCTTAGAAGCTTGTTTAGTGGGAGAAAGAAATGTAATCCATTCAAGAACGATCTCGACAAGAAATGGGAATGCCAACTGTATTAAAAATACTGAATTGTGTGTTTTGGATGATGTTAAAGTTGTATGGGAAGATTTTGTTGAGAATATAGATGAAGGAACTGAGTTTTGAGGAAATGAAAATCATATTTTCTTTGCCCCCGACGAAAGATACGAGAAAAATTAGAGATTACCCTCTAAGAATTATCTTTTTTGGTGTTGGTTGGGTATTTCAAATTAAAAGGAGTAATGAGGTCGGCATGAGTGGATAGGAAACGAAGTGACAGGATTTCATTAATGGATAGTCGAAAAAAGTGTTGGTGATAGAGAAGAACCCTAAGAAAATCTCTGTCTATATATTTAAAGGTTGAACGGTGGAAGTCTACACAACAGTAATAGAACCACCGGAAATGATACAAGAGAAGAGGTTAAAAAAATGAATAAATACCGAAAAGAAGGTTTAGAAGATGAAACTTTGTGTCAAGATTTTTTCAAAGGTTTTTGAAATGTCTAGAGTCTATGCAAGAGATTCATTGAAATGTCGATAGTCAGAGAGAAAGGGAAGGAGGGCACCGGTTGAACATCCCTTATAGATACCATACTGAAATAAAATTTGAGGATTCAGGATGTTTTCAAATCCACCTTTTAATGATAAATTCGAAAACTTTGGGATAAAGAGAGGTTTAAAAGATAAGATCTACAAGACGATCAGGGATACGGGTAGGGAGATGCACCATGCATCTAAGGTTGTTCTGAAAAGAGAAATGATAAACAAGTCCAGAAGTTGTATCTATGGAACTTGATAAACATTGAAATAACTTAAAATAATTTCTGATTATAATGTAATTACTGAAGGCAACATCCCTTTATAGCAACGAATAGCGAGAGAACTGTCAGTAGTTGATGGGCTTTTTAGCTGAAGGAAAAGAAAATAGAATTTACGACTCCTTAACAGAGAATCACCTGGTCATGTTCTCCGTTAATACTTATGAATCCTTCGCACACGTAAACAGTAATAACTCCGAGGGAAATCTATGAAGTAGAGTCGCAAATCAGAATTGTTTCCTACACCAGAAGGACAAAACTTCTCTTACAGAAAGGTAGGAAGCCATTTCTGTGAGGACTTGAACTGATAAAATAAGATACAGAGATAATAAATAGTCGAAGTAACACACAAGTGCAAAGAAGTCTAACAGTAGAAGGATAAGGAGAATGGAGGTTTTTAAAACTTCTGATGTGTTGAGTTTATTCTTAAGAAAATCAGAAATATGAGTAAAGAGTTTTACCAACTGCTCAAGTTCCTTTAAGGAGAGAAAAACAGTTTGCGAGTTCAACCGATGAAGTGCTGATCATGATAATAAATATAATAATGATTTGCAGAGAGAAAAAAAATGAAATTTATTTTGTTAGTCGAAGAATTAAAGGACTGCGTTGTTATTTAATACGTGTTGGTATATATTATATATCAATATATATATTTCTATTATATAAATAATATAATTAAATATATATATAGTTATAATATATATATATAAATTATATATTATAATTAATAATATATATATAATATATATATATTTATATAATAATATTATATATATATATATACTATATATTAATATATATATATATATATATAAATATATAATATTAATATATTTATATATTATATATATATATATATTCCAATATTTTCTAAGTCCTTGAAATTTCTCATTTTCTAAATACTTATTTCTTTTTTATTATTATTATTATTATTTTACAATTTCCTTTTGGTCTTTTCTTTTGGATCTTAATTTCTCTTCTCTTCTCTCTCTCGCTCTCTCTCTCTCTCTCTCTCCTCTCTCTCTCTCTTCTCTTTTTCATTCATATTTTTATCTTGTTAGATTTGAAACTTAATATAAAAACATATTATATATTATTATTATTATTATTATTATTATTATTTTATTATAATTATTAATAGCAATAATGCATAAATATCAATTACTACTATTACCGTTAATTAGTTAAAATTGCATAGTACAATAATTAATTAAAGCTTCAGCATAATATATATATATATATATTATATATATTATATATATATATTATATATATATTATATATTATATATATATATATATTATTATATATATATATATCAATTACTTATATTTCATTCAGTAATCATGCAAAATCTATTCTTCGTAACATTAAAATCTCATTTCCGTCTCAAATGCAAAAATTATTCTGGTTCCTCTTCCTCCTCACACTCTTTCTGGAATTTTGCAAAAAATGTCAACTCTAACTTTGTTTCTTCCTCCTTCGCTCTTTTTTGTATCTTTGACGGCATAACTGCCGTTTTGCATTCCTCTAAAGCTGAACCATTAGCTCAAACTTTTGCCTCTAACTCAACCTTAGATGATTCCGGAGCTATTCCTCCTCCTTCAACCTTCAACCCCTTTCAACTCATTTATGCCTGAAATTGTAATTTCTTCTAAAGACGTCATTTCTACTCACTCTGAGCTTACCACTAGCAACCACTATCTACAGAACACAATCTTAAACACAACTATGACTTCTTCGTAGACATAACTTAAACTTTCGTCTGTCCTTAATATTCTCGGTGTATCTTTTTCTCGTGATCTTTCTTGGAAAAATCACATTATTTCTTTTTTCTAAACAAGCTTCTAAGAGGTTGGGTGTTCTGAGGCGTCTTCAGTTTTTTTTACGCCACCTCAGTAGTTTGCTCTTTATAGGGGTGTTGTTCGTCCCTGTATGGTGTACACCTTATACATTTGGGTTGGTTCCATTCATACAGCTTTCTTTGAAAAAGTGGAGTCTAGGCCTTTTCGTCTTATCAACTCTTCATCTCTCACTAATTCTCTCCAGTCTCTGCCTGTCGAATTGTTGTGTCATTCCTTCTATACACTCGCAAATACAATTGGATACTGATCTTCTGAAGACTCCCGTCACATACCTCCTCCAATGAGAAGGGCTCGTGAAACACGACTTTCTACACATTCTCATCCTTTCTCAGTCCAACTCTCTGACCCCAGACTTAACCGCTATGCTCAATCTTTCACGTACTCTACTGGTAAAGTCTGGAACACACTCACTTTGTATGTTTCCCAATTTCTTTCACTTACACACCTTCAAATGTTGCGTATCGGAATTCCTCAGGTGGGCACAGACGGAAGCCTTGAAGAGAGGAAGATTATACACAAGAGGAAAAATAAAAAAATGGTAGAGAGTTCTACAGAACAGAAGTGGCTGGAAAGAAGGAGGCACCACAATGGCTAGCCTGTGGTTTCCCCAATACCCACACAAATTGGTGCGAAAGCAGGCAGCCCTTGTGCAACGAGACCCAATGGTGGAGGAATGCGAGAGGCCAATTCCCTCGAGCACCTGCCATTGTAGTACCTATAGAAAAGAGGTAGTGCGCCAACGTCACGTCGCAGAGATAGAGGATCAAGAGAGTTTGAAAGTAAGGGGATAGTTTATTAATCTTTTAGATTTAGATTCAACCTATCCAGAAGAGTGGAGGAGCCGAAGCCCCCCCCCAAATGCGAGAACAGTACTAAATACAAGGGCGAGTAAGGCCCTTATATATAATTGGAGTAACTGCTCACAAGGAAAAATTTCTCGCAGCCTGAATAGTGCGAGTTTTATAAAACAAAAGTCGCTAAATTTGCCGCTAGCCTTTGAGTGATAATAAAATATTTCATATTATCATTCACTATATTAATATTTAATTAACCATAATATACTTGTATTTATATTAATATATAAAGAAATATCACATTTTTTTCCGTTATTGTGTTAGGAAATAAAATGGTGAAGCTACTTAATCATGCGTAACATGTCTTTTCTGCATTAAAAATCTTTAAAATATTTTTGCCACTTGGTCAAAATTAGGATAATTTTTGCAATTTACCTTCAGGCAAAATTTACCTTATAATGAATATTATAATATAATAATTATAATAATTTAATATTATAATAAAATTAATATAATATTGTAAAGTAAGTTTTACTTTAGGCTTGTTGGCAAAGATTCATTGTTTGTTTTAGCTTTGGACAAATTTTAAACATATATTTCAACAACATTAGTTACAGTTGACGGTAGCTGCTACAAGCCTAGCAAACCTTCAGTTTTTAATGTTTTCTAAGAAAGAAATGATTTTGCGTAAAAGATAATTAAATCGAATAATTAATATGCAAACCACAATTATGTAATGAACACATTAAAAATATGGATGAGGAGAATGTAAATAAGTAGCTTAAGGAGCACGCGCGCGCACACACACACACACATACACACACACACTATATTTATATATTATGGAAATCAGCCATAAAAAATTTTTTATGCCACCCCCGCTATAGATGATATTACAATTTATTCAAATATGCGTTTTAAAAAAACAAAAATTAAAATAAAAAAATATAAATTTGCATGTTAACAACTCTTCGTTAAGAAATGGATTCGACTTTGCCTCTAAATCCACTTTTCCTTTCAACTCAAAGAGTGAACTCATCCATCCTATGTCGGAGGAGGAAGTACGGACCCACTCAACTCTATAAACTCTCTTTTTATCTTCGCAAAATTTTCGAGTTTATCCTTAACAGGAAAATTAAATCCACTTTCATTCTACTGGAGGAGTGAACTCATCCATCCTATGTCGGAGTTGTAAGTACGGACCCACTGAACTCTATAAACTCTCTTTAAATCTTGGCAAAATTTTCGAGTTTATCTTTAATAGGAAAATTAAATCTACTTTTTCTTTCTACCAGAAGAATGTGAACTCTATAAACTCTCTTTAAATCTTGGCAAAATTTTCGAGTTCTTTCACCTCACTTTCTTTCCTGACCATTTTCTTTGCGGTTCAGCGCTGCTGAATTTAGCTCGAAACCAGGGTCCAGGGGTCCGTGAACCGACAAAGAAAATTTCTTTCTACCAGATCTGGCACCTGTCGAAAGTGAACTCTCTCATCCATCCTATGTCCAAGGAGGAACTCCGGACACTCTCAGCTCTATAAACTCTCTTTTTGTCTTCGCAAAATTTTCGAGTTTATCTTTAACAAGTAAATTTTGAATTAAATTGTATTGAATCTGTGATATAATCAGTGTTTTAATTTTGAGTTTTATTTTTAATTTTGAATCTCTGATGAACCAGTATGGATTTTGTTAGCTGAGTTTGAATGTTGGTGGAGAAAGTAGCATCCACACCTAACCTAACCTAACCTTACCTAACTTAACCTAACCTACCTAACTTAACCTAACCTAACCTACCTTATATCTGACTTTTGGACTTTATAACTTGGATGAATCTTTTTCTGAAGCGTAGGACATATTGAAAGCTTTCTATAATGTTTTGGTTTAGAGCTTTGTTTCTAAATTTTACTTTCCTGTATCTATTATTCTTCTTTATCTAATTTATTTAGTTATTTATTCCTTGATCTTTCATTAGCGGTTGTTGAAGATGTCACTCTTCATCTTCAAAATCTATCAGTTTAGATGTTTCTGAAATATTACCCTGTACTCTGTTTCTACTTTTCATAACATTGTATCTGTCACTTCATCACCCGTTCAATTTTATGCCAATGACTCCATCCCTTCATTACTCTTTTCATGTCAAAAAAAAATTTTTTTTTTTTTAAATTCTACATCAAAACTACAAATAGTTGAAAATAGTTAAAATGGCATGATGGTCTTGGGGCTTGAAATAGATGAGATATAATCTTTCTCATATTTCAAATTGTGGCTGAGAAAACATGGTTCCACACAGATATAACATTTTCTAAGCCAGACTACTCAAACCTCTCTCAGTTCTTAATTTTTACCTTCCCTCTTCACCAAGAGTAGAAATTTGGGCACTGCCCTATCATCATAAAAAAGTGTATGCCCTGGTTCCGAGGCCTCACGTGTTGCTTCTTAATCGACCTAGGTCTAACTAACTAGGGCTAACTATTCCTAACGTAGCTTTATCAGAGTAACCAATTAGTACCTTCCTGAACAATGTTGTTCCCTACTGAGTTACAGGCAGTTCTCAAAAATATCTAGACAGTGAGTCGGGTTGGCATAAGCAGCTGCATCTCTGCAGTAGTGAGTATCTCTTTGTTATGGCGAGTTGAGTACCATGATGCAGCAGCTCTTGGTATCTTATTTTCTTGGTAGGATTACTTTGTCTGTTTTGCTAATCAACTTCTAATAGGTAAGACTCTTCAAAACTTCTTGACACTACATCAGATTTTTACTGTGTGGTAAGTTCGTTAGTTCTTGTATGGGGTATATATCATATATCTACAGTCGTTCGATTTGAAAAAGTGATGTCTATCATTTTTTTATTTATAAATTCTCATCACCAATATTGACTCCTCTCTCTCTCTCTCTCTCTCTCAACCTCTTTCTTTCGGTTGAACTATTGCATAACTTTCTTTTTCTATCGCAAATACAATGGACATTGTTCTTCCGTCCTCTCCATAGACAGAAATCTTCTTTTTCTGTCCAGTCCTAACCAAATCCCCTCCTATAATTTTCCTCACTTCCTTTCACTTGCACAATATCAAAAGCTATGAATAAAGGTATGTAGGCCTTCTAATATATTAAAGTTGGTTTTTCCCAACTTAGATATATTTTCCCCTCTGAGGTCGCATCTAATAATAAATAAAGCTCTCGATTAAAAGAAATTTTCCACCATATATATATATATATATATATATATATATATATATATATATATATATATATATATATATATATATATATATATATATATATATATATATATATATATATATATATATATATATATATATATATATATATATATATATATATATATATATATATATATATATAATATATATAAACATTTTTATTGTTTATATTTTAAATATTTCTTCATATATTTATTTATAAGAATGTGAAAATGAGTAGCATTAGAAATACATTTAAAGTGATTTATTCATGGTGTAATAAAATCACATTTTATGGATGCAACATTTGCATTTTATTTTTAAAATTCTATAGTAGTAGTAGTAGTAGTAGTAGTAGTAGTAGTAGTAGTAGTAATCATGTTTTGGAATCTTGTCTAGAAGATATACCCACTCTTTTGGACTCGTTCGAAAGTATCATAAAAGTACTAGATCTAGCACCATTAAAATAATTTTAAATTGATTATTGAAGAAGTAAAAAGAAACTGGTGAAGTTCAAAAACTCAAATCTATATATATTTTTTACCGGAACTAGTTTACTTATTACAAAAAATGTGAAATGTCATTTAATATTTGTGATTATTTGATAAAATAATTTTTTACCTTTATTTTTCTGTTTCAAAATAAATTTAGTTTTTATTGATATTTAAGCCTATTTTTCATTTTCATTGACATTTAGACCTATTATTATTATCATTTTTGTTATTATTATTATTTTTATCATTATTACTAGTAAATTAGCAAATGCATGGCACACGAACACGAATAGAGACATCATACTACTTTCACAGTCAACAATGGTTAATAAATTATTAATTTTAAGACAAATTGCAGCCATTTTCGATTTACCAAACAATCTCACAAAAGTTAGAAAAAAACTAAATTTTAGCTAACGATTTTATTATTGGTTTAGGAAAAATAATGAGAAATTGATATTTTTTTTCCTTTTTATTATTATATTTCTTTCGAACTAAATGACTGAGGAATTATATCCGGAGCTCTTGGGAAATACAAGGTTTTAAATAGTCACCATTAAACTCCCATTCGACCAACCATTGCTCTCACATCCTTCAAATTATTTCTACCACATTCTTAAAATCACTATTCCTACATCCTACCAACCACTATTCCCGTATACTACCAACCATTGTTCCCACATCCTACCAACTATTATTCCCACATCCTATCAACCATTACTCCTATATTCGACCAATCACTATTCCCACATCCCTATCAACCACTGTTCTCACATTCTACCAACCACTATTCCCGTATCCTACCAACCATTGTTCCCACATCCTAGAAACCATTACACCCACATTCAAACAATCATTACTCCCACATACTATACAAACCACTATTTCCACGTCCAACCAACCATTGTTCCCACAACCTACCAACCACTATTCCCGTATCCTACCAACCATTGTTCCCACATCCTAGCAACCATTACTCCCACATAGTAGAAACTACTATTTCCACGTCCTACCAACCATTACTCCCACATCCTACTAACCATTACTTCCACAACCTACCAACCACTATTCCCAATTTTTTTTCCTTTTTTATATAAAGTTCGCATCTTGCATCTTTGCCGTTGTACCGTAGGCTCAAACTACCAAGTGATCCACGTGACAGATTGTACCAGCAACAACAACCATGAGTGTCAATCACATAACCCACCATTGTTGTCGAAGATTTACACCAATTTTTCTTTTGGATGTTCATGGTAAAAGGAAGACATTCGTCCTTCTGAACAATCTTAAACTTTAGCAGATGTTTCGTCTGCGAATGCGGAACATCCAGAACATCCGGAACATTACTAATTATTATATATATATATATATATATATATATATATATATATATATATATATATATATATATATATATATATATATATATATATATATATATATATATATATATATATATATATAGGCTACAGGTGTGCTTCTTGACTTGGTTATTCATTACGTAATTATTTCTTCACAGAGCTCTATTATTATTATTATTATTATTATTATTATTATTATTATTATTATTATTATTATTATTATTATTATTATTATTATTATTATTATTATTATTATTATTATTATTATTATTATTATTATTATTACCATTTTTATTGTTGTATCACCTTCATTAAATAAATAAATAAATAAATAATTTTTATTATTATTATTATTATTATTATTATTATTATATTATTATTATTATTATAATGTTTCAATGCCTTATTTTTTAATTAACTACAATCTCATTAAAGAGATTTGTGTATCACAACTGTGGTGTGAACCCTCCTTATTTGTGTGTGTGTGTGTGTATGATTGAGTTACACATCCACACTGTTGTGCAAGTATTGCAATACAAGCATTCCAACTAGTAATCTACGAGAAGCTATACCCGAAACGTCGACAGGGAAAATAGTGGACAGATCAAAAGGTCGACACTTTTGAAAAAAAATCTGTCGATCACTTTTCTTTTTTAGTTTGAACTGTCTAGGAATTGACCATACGTTAAAAAATTGGTGTCGACTGTTTGACCAGCATCGTATTTTTTTTCATTTTTTTTTCGATACAATCGATTTGTAAGCCTATTTTTTTTTATTATTATTATAATAATTATAAATATATTATTTAAATTTTTAATGTAATATTTTTGGCAAATGCATGGCACATGAACATTTGTCTACGGGGGTGGAGCACCCCGTACCCCCCGACCCGTGAGTGGTTATGATATATATCTATCGATTAACAGATATCGATCTATTGTGTCGACGGTTTGAACGAGTTGTAAAAAAATGTTGTCTACCATTTGACCTTACCAAAACAAGTTAGTTGTCTGCGTTTTGGACCAGTGACCTGTCGACTATTTTCCCTGTCGACGTTTTGGGGTAATCCCGATCTACGATCGATCAACTGTCATTGTACACCGAGTATTGTAGAGTTGGGGCAAATTTAAATTGTACATGTTTTGGCTCTATATATATATATATATATATATATATATATATATATATATATATATATATATATATATATATATTATATATATATATAATATATATATAATATATATATATATATATATATATATATATATATATATATATATATATATATATATATATATATATATAATAAAACTTTGAGATCTATCTATAACTTGCTATTTTAATATTTCAATATTTGTATTATAAGACAATGGAATTAAAAGTTTTTTTTTATGATTCCAACACGATACTATGATTTAAATGGCATCATATTTAAAAATGGAATAAACATCCATAAAATATTAAATAGAGAAGAAGAAGAAGAAGAAGAAGAAGAAAAAGAAGAAGAAGAAGAAATTTAATTCAAAAGTTTGGCAAAGTGAAAAAAAAAAATTTCGCCGTTTGTTGTTGTCATTGTTATTGTTTTATTAGAATTAATAAATATCTTGAAAGGTTTTACACAAATGTAGCAACATTCCTTATTCTAAAGTTCGAAAATTCTATACAATATTGTTCTGATCCAACCGTTCAAATTTTTCCTTTTAAAACTGATGGAATCAACCTATATATCACCTAGTATGTTCCACAGCCTTACAGTAAATATCATTATTCCATATTGAACTATGGTTTATTAATATGGTTACAAAAATTCTAAATGTGGACAAAAAATCCTAAAATGGAAATTTGTTAGCATATTATTTGTCATGATGGCGGAAATATAAATATAAATGATATTACATAGGGCATTACACACAGAAACGGCTACTCTTACCTAGGCCTTTATTTACATGTATATCACATTGTACAACAACGTTCTACAACACACGAGATAGAATGAGACTACAAATATTGTTACATGGGTAGTCTACATATAACAAAGAAAATATTCATACATTTTTAATAATACATATATACTTTAAGCTAACTCTAACAATATTCATTTTAGGTGGTTAAAGTTAAATAACTAACTAACTTTTTACGTTTATGTTGATAAAACTTCTACAGAAGCGTATTGAGGAAATTACTTTTGACACTACATCACATAGCACGCACATCTAACAGGTTGAATCATGTAGAGTGAAGGCATACCACACAATTCAAGCAGCACGCACGCCTAACACGTTATATCATGAAGAGTGAAGGCATACCACACTATTCAAGTAGCAGACACGCCTAACACACTGTGTCATGCATAGAGTGAAGGTATACTACACAATTCAAGTAGCACGCACGCCTAACACATTGTATAATGTAGAGTGAAGACATACCACATAATTCAAGTAGCACGCACGCCTAACACGTTGAATCACTCAGCATGAAGACTGTCCATAGTATAAATATACTTGTTAATTAAGGCCAGACGATTCAAGCGTATTGGGTGGCGATTTATAAATATATATTATATTTATACTATGGCCTGTCTGTCCTGTACTCACGTAAACAGTATGCATAACACGTAGCATGAACGCTTACCGTATTGTACTCACGTAACTGTCATGCAAAACACGTTGCATCAGGCATCGAAAACGAATGCCTTCTGTCACACTATACGTCATTTCTTCCACGTGACACGCTAAACTTACAAATTCACGTACCAAAAACGTTTGCCAAATTATATCTCCAAAGAAAATTGAACAAATAATTATATATGTATATATACGTCATCTTTAAGTAAAATAAACGATCATAATATATATATATATATATATATATATATATATATATATATATATATATATATATATATATATTATATATATATATATATATATATATATATATATATATATATATATATATATATATATATATATATATATATATTAGTGATGGATCGGATGTCATATTTTCCAATTTGCGGATGCGGATGCGGATGTCGAATTTTGGAGAAATGCGGATGCGGATGTTGAATTTTCGAAAGTGCGGATGCGGATGCGGATTTTGAATTTTCGAAAAGTTCGGATGCGGATGCGGATGCGGATGTTAATTTTGATGAGGATGCGGATGCGGATGTCAATTATATATATATATATATTATATATATATATATATATATATATATATATATATATATATATATATATATATATATATATATATATATATATATATATATATATATATATATATATATTTATTTATTTATTTATTTCACTACACCTTTCCCACTTTCGTGATTGTGGTGCCGCCACAATTCCCTTACAAACATACAATTCTTACCTTTCAACGCTTTCACACCTCCCCCATCTCTGTCTCCACAAATCTTCTACCCTCGTCTAAACTCAAATTCCTCCCATCAAAATCACTCTCACTCCATCCATCCATCTCCACTTTCGGCCTTCCCCCCCCTACCCTTCCCCTATCTACATCGGATCTACGTACCTTGCCAACCATTGTCTTTTCATTCTTCACATATGTCCAAACCATTTTAGCACATCCTCCTCCTCTCTATCAATTACACCCTTCTTCCATTTACACATCTCCCTTATTTTTTCATTTCTAATCCTATCAATCCTTCTCAATTTATATATCGCTCTCAAATCTTTCATCTCAAAGACATTGAAACTTTTTCTCGACGAGCACATATCGTCTATGTTTCACACACATACAATACAGAAGGTGAACACATATTCAAACATTCTTATCTTTATACTTTCGAAATTTTTCCTTTCTTCCATACTTTTCTTAGGCCCCCCAATACTTTCATTCCTTCTACCACTCTGTTCTTTATTCCTTTTTCCGTCCCACCCTTACCTTCCACCCAACATTACTAGATATTTGAATTCATTCACCTCCTCAAGTTTCCATTCTCACACTTCTACAAACCAATTCCTCCCTCCACATTTCCTCATCCCCACCTCCAATCTCAACTTTATTCTCGCTGGATTGATTTCAATCTGTGTTTGCACATTTCCCTTCAAACTCTCTCACAAGTATTCTCTTTTCTCCAGATTCTGCCACCAAACATGCCGCATCATCTGCAAAAGTAAAACATTCACTTCACATTCACCCCATATTTCTAAACGTAATACTCTTCCTTCTCTCTCCATTTTTCTAAGTAAACCATTCATCAATAGATTAAATAACATGGAGATATTACAAACCCCTGTCTCAATCCCACTCCTATGCTAAACCAATCCGATAGTTCTCTCTTCACCCTCACTCTTGATCTACAATTCGCATATATATATATATATTATATATAATATATATATATATATATATATAATATATATATATATATATATATATATATATATATATATTTAGTGAGGATCGGATGTCATATTTTCGCGGATGCTGCGAGCGGATGCGATGCGATGCGGATGTTGAATTTTTAAAAAATGCGGGATGCGGATGTTGATTTTTTGCGGATGCTCCGCATCCTCGCATGCGGATGCGGCATCATACTTATATATATATATATATATATATATATATATATATATATATATATATTATTATATATATATATATATATATATATATAATATATATATATAATATGGTCATCCATTTTTCCGTACCAAATAATGAAGTTGGCCGCTCAATAATTTTAGAAACTTTTATATTTTGCTGCTTAATGTTATCCCTGGAATTCAAAACCCCATTCGCTTAATTTACTCTGTGTAACAGGTGAGCCAACTGTTAGACCAGGTGGAGCAATTTTCATTAATAGAGGCTAACATTTTAAGAAATATCTCCATATTGGTGTTTTATACAAATTTATAGAATTGATTTATTAGTGATACTTTAAGTACATTTGCCTTTCTTGTTTTTTGAAAATAATTTTTCCCTAAATGAATCCTAAAATTTGTGTTAAAAATGAAGAATTTCCATTTTCGTGGGGTATTTTAAAAGAAGAAATAATTTAACGATATAAAATTTTGTGTGATGATACATACCAAAGTATGGTTTAACTTAAATCTTATTTGAAGTTGG
>SEYY01012008.1:17500-20131 GCA_009176605.1 Armadillidium nasatum | reverse complement strand
GCCTTCTCTGTAACCTCCATTACAACGTGGTTCCTTGTCCTTATAACAAAAATAAATATCACAAGGACCACGTACTTCCATTAAAAACGCTGCTTCTCCAGAAACCTAACAACATGAACCAACCCTTCCGTTCTTCTGGCTCAACTCAATTCAATCCGTTAAAAAAAAAATAAATAAATAAAAAAAAATAACGGACAGCAGTTAGACGTCTTTTGGAACAATTTTACACCGGATGTTTTACGGTTGTAGCTAGCAGGACTCTCCGCGCCTTACTGTAGTGTAAGTTACACTGTGGTTTTGGAATCAACTCTTTCGTTTACCGCGTTTTTAGATGCGTGACGTCACACGAGACGCTATTCTAGGACGATCAAAGAAGCTTAGGCTTGCAATATTTTGGCTTTACAGTGCTTATTTTGTTATTATCATTGGTAATAATCCAGTCACATTTTGCATGTGTTGTTAGTGCAGTTTTCCACTGTTGCATCTAGCTCAACAGTTAATTTTAACCACACAGTGTAGCCCTCACTGTCAAAACATCATCTTTTGGCCTGTTGCCCTCTTTTGATTACCATCAGCCTGAGGAGGATTTCTTACTAGCCTCTAGTTGCCAGGATAGTAAAGTTGCTAGACAGGGTTCAGGTTTTACATTGTTGTTGTTGATTTACCAAATCCCGTTTATTTTTGGATGTAAAATAAAAGAATAAAACCCAGCCTTCCTTTTTCTTCCCCACTCTTAAAGAAGTTCAGATTGTGTGTGCTTGCCTCCACATACCTACTTGTGGCTACCATTTGGCCCAACATCACACGGTCAATTTGTCCCTTTGGATTTCTGCTGCAAAGAAGTTATAAACAACCTACAAAGAATCTACACTCTACAAAATTTACAAATGATTCTTCAATCAACTCAAACCACTCAACGAAGAATAATCATCCTAAAAAAAAAGAAAAAACGTAGCAAATACTTTTGTCCCGCATTTTTCGGTAACAGTAGATGCTCTCGATGTACCTGATGTTCCTACTTCTGAGACACCTGATGTTCATTCCTCCGATGTACCTGATGTCTCGGATGTTTCTACTCCTGATATCACAGATGGTCTTGTTCCCAGAAGAAACCCCCTCCGTCGAGTACGCTTCCGTGAAGATGTTCACTCCGTGTCTCGGTGGGGAACTGATATATAATGCCCTTTTTAAAAGTTACCCAAAAATATAAAAAACGTTTTCTATATATATAAAAAAAAGTATTTTAAAGCATTAACTTGTGAAAAGTGTTAATGTTTAAAAAAACAAAGAAACCAACAAAAAACCAAGTAATAAATAAAAATAATGCTTCTTTTTGTTATAAAAGTGATTATTATTTATGTATAAAAATATAAACTATTAATTTAAAAGGTAAAACATTTAAAATATAATGTAAATTATGTATAATACTGTCCCAAATTGTTAATGCACTTTCCCTCCAATTTTTACTTTATGTTGGAGCCTTAAGAAATAATTTTGCCGCCAAACTTTAAGGGAAAACCATTATAAAAAACTATTATAGAATGTAAAATATATTTGTTTTATATTATATTGTATTGTATTTTCAATAAAAAAAATGTTAACGTTCAAAAATTCAATTTTAATATATTTTAGTATGTAATATTTAAAAAAAATTATAAAACAATATTTTCTATTTTAAATATATGAAATTTTCTATGTTATTTCAATGTGATTTTATAAAACTTTAATAATAATAACGTTGTAAACCATTTTTGTTAAAATTATCAAATCAAAAACAAAGCTAAAAAAATATAGTGAAAACCCAATAATTGTTAATTGACCCTTTCCATTTTGAGAAAATTTTAAAAGGTCGTTAGCAAATATTAAAAATTCACTTTATCCAAGAAGCCGAAGAAGAAGCCGCACTGTCCAGAAGAGAACGTCCAAAGCAGAAGTCATAAGACACCGCCACTACAGCAGCAGAAGAAGACGTCCAAAGCAGAGGCAAGAAGAAGCCGCTCCTACAGCAGCAGAAGAAGAAGTTCCAACGCCTCTGCTTCTGAAAGGAGACCCAGTTTGGCAGACCATTTTCCCTCGACTGTGGTTCCTCCTTTGAAGTAGCCTTCCATCCGAGGCTACCGACGCTCCCAAGAAAAGTGGTGGCTACCCCACGCCGTCCCAAACGGCTTTCCACAAGGGGACATTGAAAACACCCAGCCTCCTGATCTCTCCCCCTTCACGCTAGAAAGTATAGGGACCTCCTGCACCACGTATTTGGTGACTCCTACATAACAGGCCCCTATATAATTGGTAACCCTGGTCATAGGTTCCCATATATATATATATATATATATATATATATATATATATATATATATATATATATATATATATATATATATATATATATATATATATATATATATATATATATATATATATATATTTATATATATTCTCGTAAATTAATTATTCAACTTATTATCATTATTCATTTTTTCATGTAATGCATATTGCCCCTCATGAAGATTAGTAAGTTAAAATTTTCATCAGACATGGACGATCTCTTGACTCTCAAGATATCACTGCCCACAGAGAACAAACATTCCTTGACAAACTTAAATATATATCAAACTTAGATCTATGTCGATT
>SEYY01012008.1:5000-12500 GCA_009176605.1 Armadillidium nasatum | reverse complement strand
ATCATTTCTTGTTCTTAACTGAAACTCATGTTCTTAAATGCTCTGGTAGGAAACCCTTTTCTGTTATCTTCTACTGTCTCTTTTCTCAATTTTCAGTTAAATGAGGATGTTGTGCTTATGTGCGTAACGATGTGGCCTCTTCTTGTGTCTCAAATTTGAATGGAGTCTTCAGAATTCTCTACTTTATGACTTAAGCTCTCTTGCAGATCTACAGCTAAGATTAATTGTTCTCTCTATTTATGACCTAATTCTACTGACCTTAAAATGCTCTTCGATCATCCAATTTCAAAATAGAGAACATTCTTCCATCTTCTTTCTCCGAAATCATCATTTTAGGTGATTTCAACTTTCACCACAGACAGTGGCTTTCATCAAGTTCTCATGATACAAATGGTGAACTCGCCTTCCATTCTTTTGAGAACAACCTTGAGTAATGGTGCAACTCCCAACCAGTATCCCTGACCGTTTTGGTGATGAACCCAACATACTTGATCATTTCTTAATCTTTTTGTCTCTGAATTTCGTCTTCGGCGAGGAGACGTTTCTGGTACTTCGATGCTGCAAACTGACCTGGCGTGCGATTATACTTCTCTGATTCCCATTGACATGATTACTGTTTTCGTGAGAGGGGTCATTCTGAGTGTGCAAAGAGCATTACAAAAGTGATTCTCACTAGCATGGAGTCGTACATTTCCTATTCTTTACCTTCTACTAAACCTAACAAACCTTGGTTTAACTCTGCTTGTTCTCGTGCTATTCGCCGTAAGGATGCTGCCTTCAGGGATTACTGTCGTCTTCAAACTCCAGAAACTAATGCAGATTATACTTCATCCTGGAATCGTGCAAAATCTATTCTCCGTAACATATACAGAATACTAAGGAACACCACTATTAATAGATCTAAAGCAGTGTTTCCCAACATTTTTTTTTTTTTTTTTTTGGAGGAGAGCCCACTTGAATCCCCAATTTATTTTCACCACTCACCTCCCATTACCAAATTGAACTTTGAGTACCAATGTAAACCACTATAATGTACAAATAAATTTTTAAAATCTAATATCAAAATAACAGTAAAATATTTTTATGTTTATGAACTACTAATATTTTTGCTATTCCAATTTGTTGGTGACCTCAGTTATGTTTGTGAAAAAATCATTGCAAATCACCCCTCTTCTACGACTTGTAGGCAGTTTCTCTGCTTAGTTATCAGTCGAGCGACAACACTAAAACCGCTCTTTGCCTTATAAGAAGTGGGAAAGCAATAAAAAAAAAATTTTGACAGCTTCCCACAACTTTGGGTACTTTTCAGGAATATCTCTTTGTAGCCAAAATTCCTGGTATGATTGTTTAAAGAAGGCTTTAATTCGAAGTCATATTGTAAATCAGTCAACTCCATTTCAATAGAGGCCTCCATTTCTTTTGTGCATAACTCGGGAAAGTGATTGATTAACTAATCTGGTACTTGAAGATTTAGAAGATTTAGAAGCTTCATATCCTCGTGTGATAAGTTCAAATAGTCACATAAAATCAGGAGGTCGTCATCTAATAAGGAAGTACCATCGTTTTCCAGCTGTTTCATATTCGGAAATTGAGACAGCTCCCTACGACCAATATTTTGTTTGAATTCTGAAAGTTTCAATAAATGAGTCAATAACTGATTTTGCTTTAATAAGATTTATATCACTGCCTTGCAACTGCAAATTCATGTCACTGAGTTTACTATATAAATCAGTCATGTTTGCAATATCACATTTGCAGGTCTCGAGGTTTTCACTCAAATGGCTACTTTTAGATCCCCGAAAAAATTCGATGACAGAATTAAAGAGAGAATAAAATTGCTTTCAGTAATCGCCTTTTGATAACCATCGAACCTTAGTATTTAGCAACAGACGTTCAAATTCTTCATCATTAGAGATTGAAAACTATCGAAATAATCGGGAATTTAGAGAATGAGATTTAATTTTACTTACTGATGGGAGAACAATACCAAGGGATATATTAAGTCGGTCACATAAGTTCTTTGCAACTAAATGTTGCCTATAAAATGACATAGTGCACTGTAAGAAATTTTTTTTTACAGACCACCACCACTCACAGGCATAGCCCTTTTCAAGGAGGGGGAAACACAAGGGAAAGAAAACTCATTCAAACACAGATTTAATGCACATTCCTCAGGTGGGCACAGAAGGAAGCCTTGAAGAGTGGAAGATTAAATACAGGAGGAAAAATAAATGATGGAAGAGAGTTCCACAGAAGAGGTGGCTGGAAAGAAGGAGGCACCACAAAGGGCTAGCCTGGGGTTTTCTACATCTATATAAAATTCATGCGAAAGCAGGGTACCCCTTGTGCAACGAGGTCGACGAAACGGTGGAGGAATGCGAGACACCAATTCCCTTTAGCACCTGCCATTGTATACCTATAGAAAATAGATAGAGCGCCAACGTCACGTCGCAGATATCAGGGATCAAGAGAGTTTGAAAGTAAAGGGACAGTTTATTAATCTTTTAGCTTTAGACTCAACCCTATCCAGAAGAGAGGAGGAGCAGGAGCCCCCCCAAATATGAAAACAGTACTCCATACAAGGGCGAATAAGATCCTTATTTGAAAGGAAAGTTGGGAGGTGTTTTGAGAGAGAGATGTGAAGAAGTTGAGTTTTTAAAGACTTGAATTTCACAAGGTTGATATGACCCCACCGAAAAATCAAATCCAGATCGGCAAGAATAGAATCGGAAAGTTGACGAAGAGAAGCAACTCTAGAAGCAAATGAGAGAGCAGATTTGGAATGAGTAGAAGAATGTAGAGTTGAGTCGTCAGCATAAGAGTGATCAGAGTTAGAAGTGCAGTTGAGAAGATCGTTAATGAAAAGTAAGAATAAATTTGGAGATAAAACAGAACCCTGAGGAACACCACAGTTGACAGAAAAAGAGGAAGATATCACTCCATCTACAAGTGCCGAAATGGTGCGATCTGAGAGAGCAGCGACGCATGCCAAACCCGGTCAAAAGCCTTGGATATGCCAAGCGCCACCACACAAGACTCCCCGAAGTCCCTAAAGGCAGAAGACCATAGATCAGTAAGATATGAAAGTATGTCACCAGTTGACCTCGAACGTCGAAAGCCATACTGGTGATCTGAGAGAAGAGAATGAGACTCCAAATGATCCAGGAAATGAGAGTTGAGGAGAGTAGGAGACGTTAAATTTTTTTAGACAGAACACAAGTGATAGCTATAGGTCGAAAGTTAGAAGGGTCAAAGCGGCTATCTTTTTTCGGGATCGACTGAACAAATGAGCGCTTCCAGCATTGAGGAAAAGTATTAGTATTAAGAGATAGAGGGTAGAGCTAAACGAGGACAGGCATCAATTCGGAAACACACTCCCTCAGAATACGAGGGTGAATGCCATCCGGGCCACTGGCCTTCCTGACGTTCATAAATTTCAGGATCCAATGCACCCGATCATGAGTAATTACAGGTAGGGACATGGGATACCCGAGAGGAGAAGGAGTAGAAGGAGGGATACCAGAATCTAGCAGGGTGGAATTATTATGAGAAAAGGAGGCCGAAGAGATTAGCCTTTTCAGAGGAAGGATTAGCTACAGAACCATCAGAGCGAATAGGAGGAAAGGCAGATTTACAAGAAGCCAGAATTTTTATAAGTAGGAGAGCCAAGGAGGTCAGCGCATTTCCTTTTCGTGAAAGCACGCTATATATATATATATATATATATATATATTATATATATATATATATATATATATATATATATATATATATATATATATATATATATATATATATATATATATATATATATATATATATATATATATATATATATATTACTTCGGTTTAGCCAGCTATTTCATAATTCAGAAACTACTGAACATACGTAAAAAATGATTATATTTTTATAATCCTTGTCGAATTTCAGGTAGGAAAAGTGTAAAATATTTGCAAATAAATAAATAAAAAAAAAACATGATTGTGTACGGTATGTGATGATCTAACAAAATTTATTCGACTTATTTAACCTGAACGACCGAAGATGACCACCGTATACAGGCCTAACTGATGTATTACACCACACACACACACACACACACTATATATATATATATATATATATATATATATATATATATATATATATATATATATATATATATATATATATATATATATATATATATATATATATATATATATATATATTCAACATCTTTTACAATTTTGTTAGTCCTTAGCGAAATTTTAGTTATTCAAATTTCGGAAAATTTATGACATTGCCAGACGTACGGTTCTTTCCAGCTTTATAAAAAAGTAAACTTTACTTACGTAATAAAGTTATTACAAGAATTTTTTTTTATTTCCCAATGTTTCTTACCTAAGATTCGACAAGGATTCTAAAAATATAATCCTTTTTTACGTACGTTCAGTAGTTTTTTAAATATGTAGCTGGCTCAAGCCGAAGTCTGGCCATATATATATATATATTATATATATATATATATATATATATATATATATATATATATATATATATATATATATATATATATATATATATATATATATATATATATATATATATATATATATATATATATATATATGAGCGGCTCCGTAGCTCAGTCGATCGAGCACTCGTTATAGCAAGCGAGAGGTCCAAGGTTCGAGGCCTGGCCGGAGCGGGAAATGTGAGCGATTTCTCCTTGCGCTTAGCTCCGAATGACTCAGTCGTTAAACGAGTACATCAATGGAGTGCTCTTGCCACTGATGGGAATAATCTCCGGCATCCGCGATAGGCCTGGCCCAGCCAGCGGTATCCGCCGTGGGCCCTTGAAACCCAAGGATCTTCCTCAAAAGATCCCACTGACAGGACGAAAGTCCTACCTAGGGGAAGGTGATATATATATATATATATATATATATATATATATATATATATATATATATATATATATATATATATATATATATATATATATATATATATATATATATATATATATATATATATATATATATATATATATATATATATATATATATCAGGGTTGCATGGTTTTAACCAGATGGTTTAAACCAATTGTTTTTTTTTTGTTTAAACCAACTGAAAAAAACCATGGTTTTTTTGGTTTAAACCAAATTTTTTATTTTTTGTTAATGAATTTATATACAAGTTATATAAATACGTATATATATATATATATATATATATATATATATATATATATATATATATATATATATATATATATATATATATATATATATATATATATATATATATATATATATATATAGGAACCGACCGGGGCCCCGGCCAACCCCGGCCAACCCCGGCCCCGGCCCCGGCCCCGGCCAAAAATCAAGGAAAACCGGGGTTGCCGGCCGGGGTTAAAATGGCAAATTATACTTAATTTTTTTTTTTTTTTTTCAAATTTTCAACCAATTCTGCTGAAACTTTCAGTTATATAGATTTTTTACCGGTAAGAAAAGTCCATTTCTAGCTTTTTTCCGAGTCTATTACGGCTAAAAGTTTTTTTTTTTTTTTTTTTTTTTTTTTTTTGAAATTTTACCCTTTTTTAATTGAATGGCGGTGCCAAACCACTTTTTGGAATGAGCTGAAAATTGGACAATTTATTCAAAATTAAATGGGATACAAAAGTCTCTAATACATCTTTGTTCTCAGAGTTATAGGAAAAATGTTATAAGCCAAAAACTGACCAACTATGGAAAAAAAAAATTTTTTGAACTAAAAAAATCAACCTTTTCAGACAAAATTAAAAAAAAAAAATACAACTATGACATTTCCTATTTTTGGTGTGTATAGAGGAGGGGTGGGGCTACAAATTCCTCTATGTACTTTATTCGATGACATTCGTTGGTTTTGAGATATAGCCTTCAAAAAGGTCCATTTTTGGCCAAATTTCAAAAATTCCCAAAGTTTGAGAGGCTATATCTCGCTTCAAACAAAGAGCATTTAAATATGCACTAAATAAATATTGTTGCCCTGCCCTCTTCTAAACAATATTCACAAATAAAAAAAAATAGTAGGTAGCGTTTTTTATAAATAATTTTTTTCTCTAGAAGGGTACGATTTTTGCAAAAAAAATTTCAAGTGCTTATATAACTTTTTTCTAGACGTGATATCAAAAACCTATTCCCACCAATGCAAGAAATTGGGGTAAAGGTATTCAGTTAAATTTTCAGCTCATGTGGACCAGTGGTTTGATCCAGTTATTCATTTTTTTCAATTTTGGATCCAAATAAGTTTCAAACCGTTATAGACAAAAAAAAAATGCTCGAAATCAACTCAGAACTTCGTGAAAAAATTCGCATACTTTGAAAATTTCAGCTCAATCAGTCAAATAATAAAAAAAAATTTCAAACAAAATTTAAGAAAATTAAGATTTTTTTTCTTTTCTGTTTCTTTTGACCGCTCCTTTTCTGCTAGTGAATGTTCATCTTTGTGTTTTGATTTTAGATACTCCAAAAAGATTTGGTTGAAATTTTTTTACTTGTAGCACCCGGAGGTTCTCTTCTAATTTTCTGACTGCAGATGTTAACATTTAGCTATTTCGAGCCTATCCTGAAACATTGTAAAGTATTCAAATACTGCAGAAGCTGATCTTTTAGCCATATTGACTGAAAGTATAAACAAAATAATAATTTTTAAATAATGCAGCTAAATGATACAAGTTTGATACATGGCAATAAAATAACAATGAAATGCATAAATACAGGTTAAATTGATAATTTTATATCTTACATTTTTTCAAACTTTACCTTAGGGTCTTACTTAAGTAAACCTGTTGAATCACTATTATGAATTAGAATATTTTTTTTTTAATTTTTGTACTTTTTTTAAACTTTAACTATACAAAACTGTAATTTTTTCATTTTTTTTTGTTGAGAAAATGCATATAATCATTAATTTAAGTGAATGTTGACTATTCTACTCCTTCCTTACAATTAAATAAACCTTATATCTAATTTTCTTAACCTTAAATTTCAGTGCTTTTAACCTCTTTACAAATTTTAGAAAACCCCGGCCAGAACCCCGGCCAAATTTGGGTGACCCCGGCCCCGGCCCCGGCCCCGGCCACGGCCAAATTCCAACCCCGGTCGGTTCCTATATATATATATATATATATATATATATATATATATATATATATATATATATATATATATATATATATATATATATTAATATATATATATATATATATATATATATATATTATATATATATATATATATATATATATATATATATATATATATATATATATATATATATATATATATATATATATATATATATATATATATATATATATATATATATATATATATATATATATATATATATATATATATATATATATATATATATATATATATTGTGCTCAAACGGTAGGGTGACTCACGTGCTTGAGGGCTCCGGTTCGATCCCACTTGGGGTCCTAGGTATATACTACCAAGATAAGT
>SEYY01012007.1:202500-210000 GCA_009176605.1 Armadillidium nasatum | reverse complement strand
TCATTCCTTTCCTTTTTTGGAAGATCATAAATTTGTTTTCTTTATAAATATAAAATGACTAATTTTTTTTTGTTTGTTTGTTGTTTTTTGTTTTGTTTTGTTTTGGTTGCAAAATCACGTCGATGACATAATACTTTCGATCTCTCCTTATTTGGAGTCATTTTTCCTCTCTGGTTTATTTAATAGTCTTTTCAAAACAACGTAATCAGTTAAGTATATATATATATATATATATATATATATATATATATATATATATATATATATATATATATATATATATATATATATATAATATATATATAATAGGTCTCTACTATCTATGTTCAATCCCGTTCTGACAATATTTAGTTACTCTGACCATGACTTTAAATCTGAGGTTTTTTTTTTTTTTTTTTTTTTTTTTTTTTTTTTTTTTTTTGAAGGACAGTGTCGATGAGTCAGCTATTTTTTTTAATATTTTACTTTAAAGGAAATTATGAAAACTTAATTGAAGATGTTCATTTCAAAGAATAAAGATATTATCGATAAATTAAATCACCTTAAATGGAAATATTTAAAAAGATATTCAGAATTTTATTCTTCGTTATTGAGAAGAACAGGAAGGCTTCAATTCAGTATATATATATATATATATATATATATATATATATATATATATATATATATATATATATATATATAATATATATATATATATATATATATATATATATATATATATATATATAATTAATAAAGTGAGGTTGAACTGCAAAGCTTTGGGAGGAATGGGTCTTTGGAATAGGATTTATTTTATCCAGTTTAATTTTTAGTTTCTTGAAAGTAGTTTGAATAGACATAATTAGAACCTGGGTCTGTTGGACCCCATTCATGCAATGACAAATATTCTTTACTCGTTTTTGTTATGCGACTCTGCCCTTGTATTGGTATTACTTTAAATTTTTTATTTTTTATTTTTTTAAACCGATTTGAACTTTCGTCACAAAAAAGTTGGGGTAAAAATTAAAAATTTTGTGTTGCTTGAAAATTTTCAAACAATTCTGCTTTTGAACAGTTGATATTTGAGTATCAGAGATAATGAAATTTTGATTCCGCAATTCAAAGGAAATAAAATACTATTTTCTAGAAAAATTGAAATAACTATAAAACTTGATTAATTTTTATTTGTGAATCTGAGCTTAAAATTGTAACATTAAAATCCTACTACTACTACTACTACTACTACTACTACTACTACTACTACTACTACTGCAGAAGAACACGAGAATTATTTATGAAGAAGCGATATGTAAAGGAAGAGACATTGTAAGTCGTGCGGAATAATAATAGGTTGCCTCAAATTTTGGTCTGATTACCATATTAATATTGAGATACTAAAATGTTGTGGGAATTGTATATTAATTAAATTTGAAATTGTAAGAGATATCTTGCTTTTGGTGTGCGTTTACGAATGCGTGTGCGTATGTGTGTATTTGTGATAGATAGATAGATAGATATATATATATATATATATATATATATATATATATATATATATATATATATATATATATATATATATATATATATATATATATATATATATATATATATATATATATATAGATAATAGATATATAGATAGTTAGAAAGATAGATAGATAGGTAGAAAGAAAGAAAGAAAGAAAGAAAGAAAGAAAGAAAGAAAGAAAGAGATTGTTTCAAAATAAATACATGACTATTACCTCAAATTACTTAATTACTTAATGTTAAAAAAATAAAAGGATGTGTTTCTGTCTTCATTATTATATTTTGAGTAAAAATTTAACATCACTTGTATAAAAAGTAAAAAGGGAAGTAGAAAAATGCAAAGACCTGGAGTGATGGGTGAGGGGTCACATATGGGTTAGAAGGGATAACAATTTTCTTATGGAAAGTCTCACACGAGATATGTGAAGTTTTTATAAGAGGAAAAATCAACACGAAAATAGGAGAAATGAATGAAATTGATAGAAACTAGCAGGGTTGGCATTGATTAAATCAAATTGATTTAATCAGTTGATTAAATCAATTGATTTTTTTATGAAAAAATCATGATTTTTTTGATTTTTTTGATTTTTTTGATTTTTAAAAAAAATAATAAAACTGTTTTTTATTTATTTGTTTTATTTTGTCATATTTTTTGATACATAATGATATAACAGATATATTAGTTCCTTCTTACTGTGTTAAAAAACTTTAAAGTAGTTTATATATTAGAAATATAACTTCCTTAAAATTTGGTTCAAGATTTCATATAGGGTAATACAAGAATCTGATCTTCATTAATATAATTTATCCAATATAGAACTGTTAGAGTTTAGAATTCCTAATATATATTCAATCAAATCTTCAGCAAAATTTTATTGAGCTTTAATCTAATGCAATTTGAGGTTATAGACAAAAGAGAAAACAGAAAAGACAATTCCTTTTAATTTTCAACCATTTAAATTTTTATACAACATTATAAGAAAACAATATTCCTCTATATAAATTATAAAAGAATTTATATATATATATATATATATATATATATATATATATATATATATATATATATATATTATATATATATATATATATATATATATATATATATATATATTATATATATATATTTTGCAAGTTATGTATTTAATTTATGGATTAATGATTATGCATCAAAAGTGCTTAAATTTTCTTTCTTTTATAATTTATATAGAGGAATATTGTTTTCTTATAATGTTGTATAAAAATTTAAATGGTTGAAAATTAAAAGGAATTGTCTTTTCTGTTTTCTCTTTTGTCTTTAACCTCAAATTGCATTAGATTAAAGCTCAATAAAATTTTGTTGAAGATTTGATTGAATATATATTAGGAATTCTAAACTCTAACAGTTCTATATTGGATAAATTATATTAATGAAGATCAGATTCTTGTATTACCCTATATGAAATCTTGAACCAAAATTAAGGAAGTTATATTTCTAATATATAAACTACTTTAAAATTTTTTAACACAGTAAGAAGGAACTAATATATCTGTTATATCATTATGTATCAAAAAATATGACAAAATAAAACAAATAAAATAAAACAGTTTTATTATTTTTTAAAAAAATCAAAAAAATCAAAAGAATCAAAAAAATCATTGATTTTTTGATTTTTTTGATTTTTTTAAAAAAATCAAAAAAATCACCAACCCTGGAAACTAGGGATAGCATATTAGGCGGATACCCGATATCCGGATAAAATTGACGAGTATTCCTTTAAATTCACAGTAACTGCTAGTTTATATATATACCATATATATATATATATATATATATATATATATATATATATATATATATATATATATATATATATATATATATATATATATATATATATATATATATATATATATATACAACATGAATAGCCAAAGGTACTGCTATTTAGAATAGAGTTGAAAAAGAGAATAGAATATCGTATATTTTAATAATTTGAAAATTTTAGTTTTTTTATCACCAAGAATTTTATTTTTTTCGTTATATGTGGCAGGATGCCAAAAAAGGGATAGATAACCAAATAGCAATAGGATATCCGGCCTATTCCTACTAGAAACTAAAGAAAATAAACTAAAATTGTCAGAGAGAAGAAACCAAAGGCAAGGGGACAGTCACCAGTAGTTTTTAATGGTCAAATATAAGTTTTTATCCGCTTGTGAAATGCTTGCAAAATTAACTATGCAAGAAGCAACTAAAAAATAAAGAAAAAAAAAAAAAGACAGGAAAATCAGGGAAACAAATCAACGATTTTTTAACAAAAATATAAAAGATTTTAGAACTATTTTTTTTTTGGGGGGGGGATTGCATGCTGGGTGTTGAGTAAATAGAACAATACCATCCATTTGTAGCAGACAGGCAGGTCATTCGGGGTCAATTTGTGGTTTTGTTTGGAAGTGCAATTGCAGTATTGAGAGTAATTTCTCATATATATATATATATATATATATATATATATATATATATATATATATATATATATATATATATATATATATATATTATATATATATAATATATAATATATAATATATATAATATATATATATAGTGCGCGTCTGTGTAAAAATTTGTACATGTTTACGTGTTTGATTGTGTTTATTTTAGCTCAGGAATTTAGGAATTGTTTATTCTATGAAAAATTTTGCTTGCTTCAGCAAATATTTTTGCTTTGTTTTAGTTTCTTAAGAAAAACATTAAAAAATTTTTTTAAAGATCCACTCTGCCTTCTCTTTCAAAAATTTTATGTTCCTTTTAGTTACATGTATTGTTTCTTGCCTATAAAGTAAAATATATATATACGGTATATATATATATATATACGGTATATATATATATATAATATATATATATATATATATATATATATATATATATATATATATATATATAATATATATATATATATATATATATATATATATATATATATATATATATATATATATATATATATATATATATATATATATATATATATATATATATATATATATATATATATATATATATATATATATATATATATATATATATATATATATATATATATATATATATATATAGGGATGGAGCGATACCAAAATTTTTACCGATACCGATACCGATACCGATACATAAAAATTACCAGATACCGATACCGATACCGATACCGGTATCGGTATCGGAAAATATGCCGATACTACTACCGATACCGATACTTTACTCTTATCCAAAAATTTTGCCGATACCGATACCGATACTGAAAAGGTCGAATATACCGATACCGGTATCGGAAAATATGCCGATACTTGCCGATACCGATACCGATACCGATACTTACTCCATCCCTAATATATATATATATATATATATATATTATATATATTATATATATATAATATATATATATATATATATATATATATATATATATATATATATATATATATATATAATATGGTGGTGGTGTCATATTGTTATGTAAAACATCCCCTCATATGTATTTTCACTTTTCTTTTCTCATTATATTTTATTTTTTACTTTTAATTAGTTTTGGTAGAGTATTAATTACAATTTCCGTTCGTATATTATATGACGAATTACATTAACCTGTTCTTGGTTTTTGGATGGTTCAACACCCTTTTCGATGTCAAAATTTTAAAGCGAATCCTTTTTATTTTACAAAATAAAACTTTTTACATTTTACGATGAAATCGCCCAATGTTACGGTTGTCAGTTAATCAATGATGCTTTTGTTTTTGTTCTTAAATAAAGACTCATTAATTTTTTACATTGCGCATTTTGTGCATTTAGAAAGTTACGATCACCTCGAGTTTTCTTGAAGTTTTTGAAATGCATTTTTTTTTATTCAGTAACCAGTCTTAGGTGAGGACAGTGTAAAATGAGAAGGATAGAGATAGAGAATGAACAGAAAACATAAATAAAAAGAAAAGAACAAACACCCGCCTTCAATCAAGCATAGTCGTGCATCTATAATGTGAGAGAGATTCAAATGAAGTAATAAAAAGGAAAAGAACAGCACAGTCAATAATGAATTGAAATGGACCACAACGAGCAAGCCTTAAACTGCCACTCTCGTTACAAAATAGTGAGATGACTTTGCAACGCCATGTGCTGCGACGATGACGCATGGGAGATGCAATGCGGGTTAACAGAACTCCCATTGTAGTTTATATTTGCATAAAAAATAAATAACACGAGCATCCTGTCATAAACTTTATCATAGAGAGGCAAGGACATAATAAGTATTGAATCGTCTTTAAATCTTTTATTCGGCTTTACTAAACCCTATCCAGAAAATTAATTAAACCCCAGGAATGAAATTTGTACTCCTTACTTAGGAAAATGAGATCATGGTACAACTCAAATACCTGTGAAAAAATTTTTTTTTTTTTTAAATTATAATTTTAACAGTAAAGTCCTTATTTTTTTTTTAATACAAAAAGTAAACGAGTTTATTCAGTGTTATTATTATTTATAAATTTATTTATGAAGAAAAGAAATAATTTAAATGATATTAAATGAGTTTGATTTTTTTTAAAGCATCTTTCAACCCCAAAATTAGAAACTTATTTAACAGAGCGAAAAAAAAAAGTTTAACAGAGTCAAAAATGACTTACTTAAAAAGAGCGAAAAAAAAGGACATTTAACAGTAAAAAAAAGACTTACTTTACAAAGCCAAAAAAAAAAAAAAAAAGACATTTAACAGAGCAAAAAAATAAATAATTTAACAGAGCCAGTGATTTTGTGTGTTGCCTAAAATTTGATGTAAAAGACTTAAACTCAAACTTTGATAGTTGTGCCCTATTGTATAGCATTAAAGGGACACTCTTCCTGACTAGCTATGATAGTTTGTGAGGAAAACTTCCCTTCGTAAAACGAACTAGAATTTATTTTTGAGATTCGAATAATTAAATCAGGGGTAAATAACTCTACCTAATTTTTAAATTCGATTATATATATATATATATATATATATATATATATATATATATATATATATATATATATATAATATATATATTATATATATATATATATATATATATATATATATATATATATATATATATATAACCTATTATTCTTCTTCAGTTAGTAGGCCAAATCCACTGAGAAAATATAAATATTTGCATTTCTTTAATAATAATAATAATAATAATAATAATAATAATAATAATAATAATAATAATAATAATGATAACATTAAGGAAGGAAATTTTTTTATAATGATGAATGAAATGATATATATGGCTAATGGTTTTTATTGTTTTATGTGAAAATGTAATTGTTATAAAGGAGGCGCTTTTGATAAGCCTTCCTTTTTATCCGTTCTTATCGGAACGCTTTTATAGTCTTATCGCTGCTGGACATTGTTTAGAAGTTAGTCTCAAAGGCGCGAAATATTAATTGAACATATGTGTTCACATACATATATATATATATATATATATATATATATATATATATATATATATATTATATATATATATATATATATATATATATATATATATATATATAATATATATATATATATATATATATATATAAAATCCCGAAATAACATCTTTTCCTTGAGGACCCCCTCATAGCTTATGTGGTCCGCTGGGGGGGGGGTCCGCGTCGACCCCGGTTGGGAGACACTGTTCTAATTTTCAAATAGTAGGAAAGGGTTAATGAAATAAATAATTAATATTTATTTAAATTGAATTTGTTTATTAAATTTTAATAATTTCGATTTCAGAATAGGAAAATGAAATGAGGATTTAATTAAAAATAAAATAATATGAATAAATTGTGAGCTTTTTGAAATTAAATATATAATAATAATATATATATATATATATATATATATATATATATATATATATATATATATATATATATATATATATATATATATATATATATATATATATAATATATATATATATATATTTATATAT
>SEYY01012007.1:195000-197500 GCA_009176605.1 Armadillidium nasatum | reverse complement strand
TGATCGCAACAAGTGAAAGTGCGATTAGGGTAATGGAGTAAATTAACATTAATAACATTTTTAAAATTGTTATTTCGTATTTTCAAAAGTTTATGTTTTAGGAATTTATAATGAAGGACATGTTATCGGTTTGTCTTTATTAGACCATTATGCAATAATAGTACTGTATTACTCACATATTAATTGTTCTACACTATACTCTTATTGTTGAGGTCTGTAATCTCTGATCAGACCTTTGTTTACCTATTTTTTTTTAAAGGCTCCTGTAATCTACCTCTTTCCCTTAGTTGCCCTATATCTTTACTATTTGTATGGTAGTTGCCCTCAGGTAACCCTTTCCATGTATTGATGGCAAGTGCTCCCACATTTGCACCGTCCTCTTTCTAAATTTTTTACCCAAGTACTAATAGTTATCCTAAATATTGGCAATGTGCATATTTTCACTCGATTTTGGAAAAAGGAAGCATCTGTTATCTTTCTATTTGACATGTATCTTCTCTAAGGATTTCAGGTGTGTCCATAATTACTTTATTCTCTAGCCAATTCTTCCTTATAATGATAAATACGTTTTTTAGCATTAAATCAGATCTTGACAAGAATTCTTCCAGTTTCTAATATTTAGGCTTTGGCTCTTATTATAAGAGTTGTGTTATGTGTGTGTTGATGTCTTATTTATCGGAGGCTTTCGTGAACAATAACTTCATTTAAGTTTTCTTCGTAAATTCTTTAACTTAATTTGCTTACTCATATCAAGTTTCCTTTCAGAATAGTTTTCATGAAAAATAGCTGATGAGTAGCTTCTCTTTCTTTTCTATTAATAACGGGCATACCATTGATGATCTTTAGTATTTCATTCTATTCTTATTTTTCATTAATGATTTTTCTTGTCCTTAAAATCGTCTTTTGACTTTAAATTTTGTCACTGCCAGGAATATAGATGGACCCAGTAGTATGGTCATTATGTTCTGTTTAACTTTAATAGATAAAAACAAAACATAAAACAAATCTAAATACATTTCATTCCAATAATACCTCCTAACCTTTTATCTTTTCCATGGACAACTCAATCATTTCTCCAGGTAACAGTAGAAACGCTCTTGGTTTCAGAGTAACAAAAGGAAAATATCTTGACTGTTGAAAGGGTGGCTAAATTTAACCATTCAGTGAACTTTCTTTTATGTAGCAAATCTTATACATCAGTAACAGCTTGGATAACACAATGATGCTTAAATTATTTAAATTCTAATGTAATTTCTGAAATTCGTAAGGTGTATAACAATAGATATAAATAATAGCAATAATAATAAATATTATTATTATTATTATTATTATTATTATTATTATTATTATTATTATTATTAGCAGAGATCAGGAGCACCAATATATTACCGCCACCACAACAACAAAATATATTTTATAACTTCAAAAAAGACAAATTTAGAGGTTTTAGCTGCTGAGTTTACTTGCTTTGGAAGTAATGTCCACATGATTGCTATTTCTAACTTAACAAACCACTTCCTTCTAGTAGGAAAGAGAACGTATCACCCATTGTAGGGTATTCTATGTATTGCCTTGTTGGTCATTTGAATGTTCACACTTCTAAGCTTGAGGCTTGAACAGGATTTTCTTTAGTCATTTCCTAACTCTCAGTAACAGTGTTCTGAGAAGACCCTGAATATATTAAAATATCTGTGAAGACGAATTGTAATTGTGATTGCTTGTTTTGGTAAGTGTTTCTGTTCCATTAATTCGATTCTGTACAGACCAACGCTCTATTCGTGTTGAATTTTTAAAAAAAAGAAGAAAATGACTACTTAAAAATAATTAATTGGCCACTAGCGCTACACCGTTAATTAAAACAACAATGTTAAAAAAAAATTAAATTAAAAAATAAAATATAAAATAAATATATATATATATATATATATATATATATATATATATATATATATATATATATATATATATATATATATATATATATATATATATATATATATATATATATATATATATATATATATATATATATATATATATAAAGTAGATGAATGCTAATATTACATAGTATTTACTCAGTTCAAAAATGATATATTTTTCACTTAATATTTAGTAGTTCATTTGATTGTTTTAAGAGTCACCCACAAAAAACGAATAAATAAATGACTAGATAAATAAAATGGATAGATATATGTAAGAATTTTTTTCTCGTACATGCATCCCACTAACCTCTTTTTCTATCTTTTGGTCTATATGAAAGAAGATTGATTATTACCATGCTCAATTTTACTTTCCTGTGAACTATTTGTGGAAGGCTAAATTTGAAAACCAGTATTTTTTAAGCTCTCTATTGGGTCTTTCATTGAAAAACTAAAATGAAACTGAGCTTGCTTACAATATTTGCTGGTCCTCATTCTTATGATTTTATCAGTAGTAAAAAAGCAGGATATCTGTTTCTTCATCTTCTCCCATGCAAAGAAGTTTTTATCACTCATGATGA
>SEYY01012007.1:182500-185000 GCA_009176605.1 Armadillidium nasatum | reverse complement strand
TTTTCTTTTGTTAAAAATACTAGGTGAGAGATCATTTGCTCTAGGCTACCTTCCTAGAACATGTATTTGTTTCTGTTTAGTTTTACATTTTAAAATTAAACGAGGTAAATTTATTGTCATAAGATTGAGGGAGTACGTGCGTTAAAGGGGGAGAACTCTTAATTAAATGAAGAGCAGAAAAAGTACAGGGATAGGATATATCCTAAACAGCGACCATATTGATTGATTTAAAGGAAAACTGATGATGTTTCTAACAGTTGTTACTCGATGACCGGAAAGAAAATCACAGTAATCAAAGTTTCATGCCAGACTCGACCGAAGGTTTTCAGTACATCCATCACCACAACTAAAAGCTCGCTCAGAATACGGAATACCAAGAGGACCAAGTGTATATATATATATATATATATATATATATATATATATATATATATATATATATATATATATATATATATATATATATATATATATATATATATATATATATATATATATATATATGAGTGAAATTAGGAAAAATAAAAATAATTTGATTTAATTGTTCATAATTACAATTGTTATAAAGGAAATGTGTATTTTGAAAGGAAAAGAGCAGCTAAAATAACAACAACAGCAACAATAACAACAAGAGCGTTAGCACTACTATTACTACTACTACTACTAATAGTAAATAATATTTTTACGGTGGGTGAAATTGTTTTCAGTGGAGATATTTTATTTATTTATTGATTTGTTCAATTACTACACTTATTGAAATATTAGTTCAGTAAGTTTTGAAAATATGAAAACTTTCTTTTTAATCAGGTTATATATATATATATATATATATATATATATATATATATATATATATATATATATATATATATATATATATATATATATATATATATATATATATATATATATATATATATATATATATATATATATATATAATAAAAAAAATTTTTTTTTTTTTTTTTACTGATTGTTTATTTTATTTTTGTTTTTATTAAAGAAATATTTATGATTAAAACGATAAAAGTTTTAATAAGAAAAAGTTTTCTCTAAACTGCTTTTTATACAGTAATTTAAATTCTGTAGACTCTTAATTAATATTCATAAGAATTAACATTGTAGAAACTCTCGTTATATTTTGCATTGATTTTACGTACAAGCGAAAGTTTTGAGGAACTTTTTAAAATATTTCGTATTTTAATAGAATGAAAATAGAGAGAAACGAATTGGAAGCTGAAAAGGCGTCAGAGTTCATCAGAGTATTAAAGGAATTACGAAATGAATTTTTAATTTGACTATCTTTTAGTTAGGAAATAATAATAATAATATATCTTTTGCAGTCTTATTTTTACAGGAATATATATTTTCATATTTTTTGGGGGGGTTTGATTTGCAAGATGTTGAATTTCGTGAATTATGTTTCAATACATTTAAGAATCAAATCTGTCTTATATCCACAATCACAAGTACAAAATCACAATAATGATGACTGTATAATAAAAAATATATTTAATAAATTCTATTATTAATCTATTTATTTTATTTTCTGAAAATCAAAAAAATAAAAAAAAAAAAAAAAAAAAAAAAAAACAGCAAACTGATATGTTTTTTACTTTCTATTTTTCTTTTTCTTTTCTTTTTAATTTGAAGTTTTCTTTTTTTTTTTTTTAATATTATTTATAATATATTATATATTATATATATATATATATATATATATATATATATATATATATATATATATATATATATATATATATATATATATATATATATATATATATATATATATATATACCGCTTAAAAATGATTAATTAGCCTATTATTAGTGAAGTGACTCATTGCTACCAGTCTTTTTGTATATATTATATATATATATATATATATATATATATATATATATATATATATATATATATATATATATATATTATATTATATTATATATATATATAGAGAGAGAGAGAGAGAGAGAGAGAGAGAGAGAGAGAGAGAGAGAGAGTTATTTGATACCAATTATATAAATGATATACAATTTTATTTGTTACTTTTATTTGTTACTGTTAAATCCCACACAATAGGGAACGATTAATCGAATGAAATATTGATTTTGCAGAAAAAAAAGCAATTGTAAAATAAATATGAATAATTAAGAAGAGCTTACGTGAGTTTTTAAGCAGTAAGGTTCCGACTCCAAATAAATAATTTCCATATTTTAATTGGAGCGATGATATTTAAAAATGAATGTAAAAAAAAAAGCAACTTAGAATTACAATACCCCTAGATAATGTCGTCCCAATATGGCTCTTTAAACTTGCTACACCTTTTAAGCCCAATTTACAAAGCCAATTTAAAAAATAAAAAAAGTAATATTTGCATCAAAATGACCATCAGGACTTTATATACAATCCGGAATGCCCAGCTGACTACGTTTTGGCCTTAAATGAGCAATATAGAGAAATATTACACTAATGAAACAAAGGTCAAGTGAAATTT
>SEYY01012007.1:172500-177500 GCA_009176605.1 Armadillidium nasatum | reverse complement strand
AAATTTAGAAACACCTGAAAATATAAAGAATATTCTTAAAACATTTGATTTTTTAAAAAGGGATAAATAAACATTTTTACATTACTGTAGACACACACAAGTTGCATGTGTCTACAGTAATTGAAATGAAATAGAAAGTGTTGTATGGTACAACACTTTTTTTACCAAAAACCCAGAAAACCCATCAATTCCCCTGGTTTTTGGCAAAAACCCACCCGGGCTGGGTTTTTCGGGGAAAAACCCGGGTTTTTGCCAACCCTGGTTTATTTATCTACCTACCTATCTATCTGTCTACGGTATATCTAGTTTTTTGGGCAAGTACGAATATTTCTTCATTTGCTAATTAATATCTTATTTTTACCTATATTGTCTATTAAAAAATAATCCTGACTTTAGTCTTTAATTTCTCTCTCTCTCTCTCTCTCTCTCTCTCTCTCTCTCTCTCTCTCTCTCTCTCTCTCTCTCTCTCTCTCTCTCTCTCTCCTCTATATATATATATATATATATATATATATATATATATATATATATATATATATATATATATATATATATATATATATATATATATATATATATATATATATCAAAATTAAACTCCGCCCCCAGGAAGGGTTATTAGCCCTTTCAGTAGGTTCATTAGAGGATGTACCAAGGGTTTCATGGCCCGACGGTAAACATCCTCTGGCTGGCCAGACCTATCGCTGATACCGATTTTTATTCCATTAGCAGCAAGCACGCAGCTCTCGTACTTATCACGCATAAGTGGCCGGAGCTAAGCTCAAGATAGAGAACTGCTCAAATTTTTCTACTCGAACCAGGGTCTCTCAACTGGGCTACGGAGCCGCCGATATATATATATATATATATATATATTATATATATATATATATATATATATTATATATATATATATATATATATATATATATATAATATATATATATATATATATATATATATATATATATATATATATATATATATATATATATATATATATATATATATATATATATATATATATATATATATATATATATATATATATATATATATATATATATATATATATATATATATATATATATATATATATATATATATATATATATATATATATATATATATATGGTTCGTGATTTGACTGAGTCACTTCTTTCGTGATAAATTATTTTTTTTTCTTTTAAAAAATGAAAAGTTTTATACAAAAATATTAACAGTATTTTAATTAGTAATATATGAAAATATTAATTTTTTTACGATTTTGAAACGAAAATCTCTCTTTTTCTTTCTTTCTTTTTCTTGATTTCATTTGATTTTTTTTGTTTATTTTTTTTTTGTTTCTTTATTTTAATTTTTCCTAATAAATGTGATGATTATATTAATAATGAAAGTTTTGACTTTCCAAAAGTTCGTAAATCATAATATGCAGTTTCATTATTTATTCGTGAGAGTTTATTTGATAAAGATTTCAAAATATCCTACTTTCAGTTCTATTGACACCCAGCTACATATTTTGCATTTTATTTCAAAGTAACTTGTATGAAGGGAGTCGTGTGGGAACATTTGAATATGTAAACTGTAATAAGTAATTAATGAAAGTAGTTTAATTAATGGGATTTTTATTTTGAAAAAATATTTATAATTTCAAGTTTATATAGTTTTGAGGAATTTCTAAACGTATGCATTAATCGTTTACAAGTCGTAAATTTTGGGAGGAGAGGGGGTAGGGTGGGATGGGAAACTTAAGGAATGCTTACCACTAGAACTTCCTTCATTGATGTGGAAGCATTTTGTTATACCCCCTTTGAAAAGCTTCCCTTAGCCTTAGTAAACTTATTACCAAAGAAGTACTAATCTTTATAATGTTTTAAAAGATGTATTTGTGTGTTTTGGGTCGTATTGTTAATAGTGACAAAGTACCAATATATGTTTACATTGGCACTTATCTTTTGGTGGAGTGCCAAGAAAAAAATTAATAATTTCATTCATGTGGCAACTGTCACTAGAGGTCCACGGATTTGTTCTCTCTCTCTCTCTTCTTGCCTTTCAATATATATTTTAAACCATTTCTGTGAGAATGTTAAATGTTAGTAATACTCAATATGCTCATATGTTGCTACTCTTGAGGCATAAACATATATATATATATATATATATATATATATATATATATATATATATATATATATATATATATATATATATATATATATATATATATATATATATATATATATATATATATATATATATAGTCATTAAAAATGTAAGATGATATATGCAGGCTTTAAGTGGGATTAGAATTTGATTTTGAGTTTGAGTATAAATAAATAAATAAATATGAGGTCGTTCGTTGCTTACATTTATTAGGCCAAGCCTTTTAAAAATCCTTGCGTCACTTCAAAACTGTCAGACATGTCACCCAGGCGTAGATTATTATAGTTAAAGTCGTGGTGGTGGTAGTAGTAGTAGTGGTGGTGGTCGTGGTGGTAATAGTAGTAGTAGTAGTGGTGGTGGTGGTAGTAGTGGTGGGTGGTAGTAGTGGCGGGGGTGGTAGTATTGGTGGGAGTGGTAGTAGTAGTATTAGTAGTAGTATTAGTGGTGGTAATAGTAGTGGTAGTAGTAGTAATTTATTTGTTTTCATATGTTGTTCACTACTTTTAAATATATTTAATATTTTTTGAAAATTTTAAATTTCATTATAAAGAGAAGAGAAAAAGTGGTGTAAATTTTTTATTAATTTCTTGAATTTATTTTTCTATGTAATCTTTATTATATTTATTTGCCTGTATTACTTTTAACCACTAATTTTAAAAGTCTGTTAAACCTCAATTTTGATTCTGTTAAAATTTGGTGCCATTAAAAACAATACCAATTTATTTGGTGATTGAGAAGCAGGGCAAACTAACTTTTTAATTAAACTTTTGAACTTTTAAGTAAACATATTTGAAAAGTTTTGAAGCAAAATCTTTTATTGTTTATAAGTTCAATGACCCTTTTGTGTTTTTGCTCATCAAATTAGTTCGAGTTATAGATTTTAACATTCTTTTCACACTTCCTCAACAAAACGATATTAAATGTAAATTCATTTCTTTTCCTTAAAAAAAATAAAATAAAATAGTTATTAGTTATTTCTTCCATTAATAAAACATATTCTTTCAAATTTACTGTTTAATTATTTTTATTTTTTAATATATTTAATATTGAATTATTATTATTATTATTATTATTATTATTATTATTATTATTATTATTATTATTAAGTGATTTGTTAACTGATGTCTTTCATCGATCGATCGTTAAAATTTTCGTGTAGTCAATCAATCAATAAATATATATATATATATATATATATATATATATATATATATATATATATATATATATATATATATATATATATATATATATATATATATATATATATATATATATATATATATATATATATGCTTGATTTGGAAATGTGTTTATTTTTTCTATTTTCAAGTTTATATTGAAGACATACCTGACAGGATAAATATGTTTCTTTGCCTCTTCACAAAATCAAAACATAAGTCTACTACTACTACCACTACCATTAATAATAATGCTATATCTATTACATGAAGTTTGAAGTTTTACACTTTTATGGTTAATTTTAAAAGTTGTGACACGTCACTAAATTTCCTGACATTCCCTCACACGCACGCACTTACGCACTTACAAACATACAAGCCAATGTATTAGCTTGTATTAGACGTTAGATTTAAAGCATCCACAGATGAGTGGCTTTAGAGTGGTTAGTTTTATTTGGTTTCCCGTTACCTTTCCCGATATTTTCCTTCTCTAATTAATGAAACAAATTCTCTCATTAAAATGCATAATAAGCTTCCATCAAGAAGTAGTGTTGAACCAAGGTTGTAAAACAACCCCAGTCAACCCTCTACCTACCAATGTTTTTAAAATTTTTTTTAACCGTACGCCTCTATATATATATATATATATATATATATATATATATATATATATATATATATATATATATATATATATATATATATATATATATATATATAATATATATATATATATATATAGAGAGAGAGAGAGAGAGAGAGAGAGAGAGAGAAAAAAAAAGATTTACAGAAAACTTATTTTACTTGAAAGCTTAAATTAAATAAATTTAGTTTTATACCAATATTTAGGTAGTTAAAATATACATTTTCATTGTGAAAAAATATTTCAATTTATGTTGCTGGAAAAAGAGACTTCGTTTAAAAGCTTTACTTATTTAATAATAAAAAATTACTGTCCATTAATATATTTATAAGTTTTCTACTCTAGGGTTGTTTGATATTTGGAAAGTTTATCCTGTTCTTACTTAATGGGTAGACTGACCCCAAGCTCGAAAAATAAAGACAAAAATTAGTAATTGAGGATTTTGTTAAAATATTGAAATCAGTATTTTTAATTTGTAATATTAGCAGTAAAGACTCAAGTGGTGAAAAATAATTTCTTGTAAAACAAGTACTGTGCCCATGAACAAGCCAAATTTGGTTAATTTAAACCTGAATTGAAGAAGAATTAATAATGGGATAATATGTCTAGTTGGGTTACTCCTTTTAATAAAAGAATGCCAAAGGATAATAGGATAAGTTACTCTAGATGTAATAGTTTTTATTCACCCCAATTTTTGTCCTGGTAATGCCATACCCAACAAATTTCTTCCTTCTGGAATGAAGGTTCAAACTCAGCTCTAGGCAGCTTATGCTCCAAAGACAAATCTTCTTGAAATAGAAGTAGAAATGGCCAAGAACTGATAACTGTTCTTCTCCCTATTCGAGACTCGTTCACTGATGTCCGGATACAAGTTTCGCAGACTAAATATAAATTTTATTAATAAAAAAAATTTTTTTTTTTTATAATATTAGTAGCACTAAAATATAGTATTCTATGCTACTGTTAATAGCGTTACAACAAAGTAAATAGTCAGTGGTTAATGTTGACAACAT
>SEYY01012007.1:157500-167500 GCA_009176605.1 Armadillidium nasatum | reverse complement strand
AAAAAAGTAAACTTTACTTATATAAACTTTATTATTATAAAAATTTATTTTTATTTCCCAATTTTTCTTACCTAAAATTTCGCAAGGATTCTAAAAATATAATCCTTTTTTACGTACGTTCTGTAGTTTTTTAAATATTTAAGTAGGCTAAACCGAAGTCTGGCCTTTATATATATATATATATATATATATATATATATATATATATATATATATATATATATATATATATATATATATATATATATATATATATATATATATATATATATATATATATATATATATATATTTTATATTAAATAAATACTAAGGATTTTTTTTTATTTACGCATTACTTTCTTTTGAAAAATGTTAGTAAAATTGAAAGAGAAAATGGGAATGCAGGAGGTGGGGGGAAGGAGGGATGGTATTGAGGGGAAGGTCATAGCTTAGGAGACTACAAAATTGTTCTTTTCTCCTTCGCGTTTCTACTTCAAGGAAAAAAATTGTCAGTGTGAAATATAGTTTTAGAGTTACCTATTATTGTTATTATTATTATTATTATTATTATTATTATTATTATTATTATTATTATTATTATTATTATTATTATTGTCATTGTTGTTGTTGTTGTTGTTGTTTGTGGTGGTGTATTGCCTTCTTTTATTTAAAAGTTGCTTTTTCCACTTGTATTGAATCATGACGCCGTCTCAGTTCCTTTTATTTGTACAGGATTCTTATTAAAAAATTACAGTTAGGGATAATGATAAATAAGTGCAAACATATTAGCACATAAATACATCATAGGATATATATATATATATATATATATATATATATATATATATATATATATATATATATATATATATATATATATATATATATATATATATATATATATATATATATATATATTACTTTAAATATACTTAAGTATATATATTTTGACATAATGGAAATATAATGATGTTGGTTTTGAATGGAAAGAGAAGTTTGTTTTGTTTGACAGGACATTGGGGAAGGAGCACTAGTTATTTATATTGTACGTTAAGGATTAAGATATCTGGTGCCATTGACCCAATTTCAGCCAATAATGGCTAAGACTCCGACTCCATGGACCTGATTCTGTGAACTTGAATATATATATCATAGGTCAATAATTAAAGTCTGCTCACCCTCTCGCAGATCAAATACATTAAACATCAGAGTTTAATATATGATAAATTTTGTTGTCTCGTTTGTTAATGATGGAGAAGTAGATGATCATCTTCTGATATTAAAATTTTGTTCTTCAAGACAAAAATTCTTCCTAAACGACGTGATGAATTTACGATCCAGTCCGAGACACTAAAATGTCGTTCCTAGAATAGAAAATTTTAATTTATGACATGTTCAGTAGCAACGCCGTCTACCGTGGCTCAAACGGTAGGGTGATTGACTCACTTGCTTGAGGGCGCCGGTTCGATTCCTCTTGGGAATCCTAGGTATATTCTACCTAGAAAAGTTCCTCTCCTCGAACAGGGTAAAGCCCGTGAGATGTCAACTTTTTGTTTAAAAAAAAAAAAAAAATAAATAAAATTTTTTTTTCCTCTTTTCTTTTATTTCTTTTGTTATTCATTGTAATATTCGTGTTTAAGACTCATTTTTACAAAAGATGATTTTCTATTTTGAGGGGAAAATCTTTTGTAAATAATTTGGTTACAAAAAAATAAAAACAAAATAAAATATTGGTTTCAACAACTTATTGGCCAATTAGAATTGTTATTTTACTTATTCAGTTCTTTTTTTTATTTTATTTTATTTTATTTTATTTTTTTTTTTTGCCATTGTTGAAAAAGGCGTTTTTTTTATTTTAGAAATATTTTGGCAGTTTGAGTTTCGTGTGGCAATTAAAAAAGTATTTTTAATTAAAATCAATTATAAACACAGAAGGCAAATTAGTTAAGACCTTAATAAACTAAATTATTTGCAGGCCAAGGGCAGCAAATAAATAAAATCTAATCGATTCACGAATATATATATATATATATATATATATATATATATATATATATATATATATATATATATATATATATATATATATATATATATATATATATATATATATATATATATATATATATGGACAGACCGGGCTCCGACCCTGGCTAAAAATTAGGGACAAACGGGGTTTGCCTGCCGGGATTAAAATGACAGATTATATTTATTAATGGTGGATTAAATCAAACAAAATAAAAGAAAATTAAGATTTTTTTTCTTGATTTTTCAATATTTTCTTTTTCTTTTCTGTTTCTTTTGACCGCTCCTTTTCTGCTAGTAAATGTTCATCTTTGTGTTATGATTTTATATGTCCCTAGAAAGATTTGGTTGAAATTTTTTTACTTGGGGTACCCGAAGGTCCTCTTTTAATTTCCTGACTGCACATGTTACATTTAGGTATTTCTAGCCTATCCTGAAACATTGTTAAGTGTTCCCATATTGCTGAAGCTGATCTTTTAGCCATATTGACTGAAAGTATAAGCAAAATAATAAATTTGAAATAATGTAGCTAACTGATACAAGTTTGATACATAGCAATAAAATAACAATGATATGTATAAATACAGGTTATATTGATAATTTTATATCTTACATTTTTCAAACTTTACCTTAGGGTCTTACCTAGATAAACCTGTTGAATCACTATTGTGAATCAGAAAAAGTTTTTTTTTTTTTTTTAAAAAATGTTTTCACTTTTATTAAACTTTTATTATACAAAATCTGTAATTTAAATAAAAAAAAAAATGGAGAAAATGCATATATATAATTATTAATTTAAGTGAATGTTGGCTATTCTTCTCCTTCCTTATAATTAAATAAATCTCAGTTGCAATTATATAAATTTTTTTAACCTAAAATTTCAGGGCTTTCGACCTCTTTACAAATTTTAGGCAGCACCGACCCTGGCCCCTATATATATATATATATATATATATATATATATATATATATATATATATATATATATATATATATATATATATATATATATATATATATATATATATATATATATATATATATATATATATATATATATATATATATATATATATATATTAGTCATGGGACGATTAATAATTTTTTGACAATGACGATGATGATGATAAATTGAAAAAGTATATTTAAAAATTTCCATCATTTTTTATAAATTGAACAATTCTATAATGGGGAAAGAATTTCATTCTTTTCTTTATTCTTTACTCAAATGTATAAATACATGTAATTTTAACATAATGTAAAATATAGAATAACATAATTGTGTTCCACTCGCTCTTATCCCCAGATATGCTCTTATAGATATCAAAGTAGTAGTCATAAGTTAAAAAAAAAACATACTACGAACAAACCTTGGTGTGTGAGAAACGAAGTAGAACCAAAAGAGGTTGAGCTACTTGCCAACGTCCAACGTCAGCGTGTACGAAATTGAGAACTTCTTTGAAAATTAGGATCAAAGATAAGATCATTTCCAGGAGACTCTTTTACGGTAACCTTCTCTAATATGGAAAAGAGTTTGCAGTCATATCGTGATACCAATGACGATTACTTCCAACAGTTGTTGTGATGTCAGCTCCGATTCTCATACACCACGGATGGTACGTGGTAAATTTTATTTACTTTGGCATCTACGAGTATAAGCTCATATCTGGGCCGAGAGCAAGTGGTACATCCCGTAGTATCTTCCGAACATTGATTTTAATAATTTTAATATGTATGAACATGGACATATTAGCAAAATTTTAGTACTTTGAATTTAGAGCTCTTGAATTGTATGCAGAAAGAATTTTTTCTCCAATTTCTGGGGTAATTCAATTTCGTCATGGAGAGTATATTTGACACCCCCCCTCCCAATACTAAATAGCCTTCCTCAATCTTAATAGAAGAGGATGGAGTAGAGGTATTTATAAGCAAATGTGCATAAATTAATCGTCAAAATAATTGGCAGAAAATTGACGATGATTGAGAAAAAAAAGGCCGATTTTGACGACGATGACAGTCGTCCTAACACACACACACACGAACACACACACACACACACACACATACACACACATATTATATATATATATATATATATATATATATATATATATATATATATATATATATATATATATATATATATATATATATATATATATATATATATGTGTGTGTGTGTGCATATACGTGTGTATTTATTTGGTTTTACGTGCTCTAGAAATGTCCTCGTTGTCTTGGCTAGTTATTTAAATTATTATTTACGATTTATGTAAACTCTTTATTTTTACATGGGCGTATGTGCAAGTAACTGTGTGTGTGTGTGTGTATGTATTCTTTTTGTGTAGAGGAAAGACATTAGGTTTAAATATGGCTTCTTTTTTTACACGCACTCTTTTTATTATATTTGTTTATTTATTTAATATTATTTTTTTTTTAAAAGCTTATTTTTAATGTGACAAAAGTCTTGTCGCCGTCATTGATGTGAGATCCTCACAGGAGTTTGTCTTGATTATTCTTTTAAAGTATTTTGAACTTTGCTGCCTCTCTCTCTCTCTCTCTCTCTCTCTCCCTCTCTTCTTTATTTCCTCGCTCTTTCTTCGTATTCCTCTTCCTTTTCTTCTTACATGTAATTAAACACCTCTTTTTTTATGTTCATATATATATATATTTTATATTCGGGGTATTTGGCCGGGGCCGGGGCCGGGGCGGGGTTATGGCCGGGGTTTCCTAAAATTTGTAAAGAGGTCAAAAGCACTGAAATTTTTAGGTTTAGAAAATTAGATATAAGGTTTATTTAATTGTAAGGAAGGAGTAGAATAGCAACATTCACTTAAATTAATGATTATATGCATTTTCTCTAAAAAAAAAATCAGAAAATTACAGTTTTGTATATTTAAAGTTTAAAAAAAGTACAAATTAAAAAAAAAAAAAATTTTCTAATTCATAATAGTGATTTAACACGTTTACCTAGGTAAGACCCAAAGGTAAAGTTTGAAAAATGTAAGATATAAAATTTATCATTATTATTGTATTTATACATATCATTGTTATTTTATTGCTATGTATCAAACTTGTATCATTTAGCTGCATTATTTAAAAATTATTATTTTGTTTATACTTTCAGTCAATATGGCTAAAAGATCAGCTTCTGCAGTATTTGAATACTTTACAATGTTTCAGGATAGGCTCGAAATAGCTAAATGTAACATCTGCAGTCAGAAATTAGAAGAGGAACCTCCGGTGCTACAAGTAAAAAAATTTCAACCAAATCTTTTTGGAGCATCTAAAATCAAAACACAAAGATGAACATTCACTAGCAGAAAAGGAGCGGTCAAAAGAAACAGAAAAGAAAAAAATCTTAATTTTCTTATATTTTGCTTTGAAAATTTTCAAATATGTGAATTTTTTCACGAAGTTCTGAGTTGATTTCGAGCATTTTTTTGAGTCTATAACGGTTTGAAACTTATTTGGACCCAAAGTTGAAAAAAATGAATAACTGGGTCAAACCACTGGTCCACATGAGCTGAAAATTTAACTGAATACCTTTGCCCAATTTCTTGCATTGGTGGAATAGATTTTTGATATCACGTCTAGAAAAAAAATCGTTTCTGGAGGAAAAAATTATTTAAAAAAAAAAAAAAAAAAAAAAAAAATACCTACTTTTTTTTTATTTGTGAATATTGTTTAGAAGAGGAACAGGGCAACAATTTTTATTTAGTGCATTTTTAAATGCCCTTTGTTTGAAGCGAGATATAGCCTCTCAAACTTTGGGAATTTTTGAAATTTGGCCAAAAATGGACCTTTTTGAAGGCTATATCTCAAAACCAACGAATTCATCGAATAAAGTACATAGAGGAATTTGTAGCCCCACCCCTCCTCTATACACACCAAAAATAGGAAATGTCATAGTTGTATTTTAAAAAAGATTTTTTTTTTTGTCTGAAAAGGTGGATTTTTTTAGTTCAAAAATTTTTTTTTCTATAGTTGGTCAGTTTTTGGCTTATAACATTTTTTCTATAACTCTGGGAACAAAAGTCTATTAGAGGCTTTTGTAGCCCATATAATTTTGAATAAATAGTCCAACTTTCAGCTCATTCTAAAAAGTGGTTTGGCACCGCCATTCTATTGAAAAAGGGTAAAATTTCAAAAAAAAAAAAAAAAAAATTTTTTAACCGTAATAGACTCGGAAAAACGCTAGAAATGGACTTTTCTTACCGGTAAAAAATCTATATACACTGAAAGTTTCAGCAGAATCGGCTGAAAATAAAAAAAAAATTTTTTTTTTTTTTTTTTATAATTTGCCATTTTAACCCCGGCCGGCAACCCCGGTTTTCCCTGATTTTTAGCCGGGGCCGGGGCCGGGCCGGTCGGTTCATATATATATATATATATATATATATATATATATATATATATATATATATATATATATTATATATATATATATATATATATATATATATATTAATAAATTTACACTTCTGCAAGATACCAGGTTGCAGGACAATTTAAAAGAATTATGTTGTCGGATATCGAATATATGATAAATATATAATATATAACACTGGTTTATTTAAAAAAAAAATTCGATTTTGCTCTATCACCTCTAGTTTTTTTGCTATAACAAAATTCTACTATACTGCATGAATTCAAAATATAATGTATTTATTTCACCTGTTGCAAAGGTATATTGCAGAAACATAACATAGATACAGAACATTTATTTAACAAAACTACTTGGATAATTCAATCAGCGCGTAATAAACAATTACAAACGAGCTTTTTTTGGACGATCTCTTGTACTTTCCTTTAGGAACATCAGGCAAGAGCATCCAACAGAAGTCCCCCATCGTGCTGGGATTCCACTTGCCTTGGTAATTGGTTTCCATCTTAGAAATTTCTTGATGGAACCTTTCTCCATGCTCATCACTCACTGCTCCAAGGTTCGGAGGGAAGAAATTGAGGTGGGAGTAAAAAAATGAATTTTAAGTGACATTTGGCATCCCATTTCCTCATAAGAGAGTAACAACTCCTCAATACACTTTTCGTAATGTGACACCGTTGTGTTACCAAGGAATCCATGGCAGACTGATTTAAACGCTTCCCATGCTCTCCATTCCTTTAAAGTAAGAAGCTCCTCGAATTCATTATCCTTCTTCACCTGTCGGATCTGAGGTCCAACAAAAATGCCCTCTTTGAATTTAGCAGAACTCATAGAGTTGGAAATAAATTGCACAAGTGTTGGTAAGCAACGCCATTTTTATTTATAGCTTTAACAAAATTTTCCATTAAGCCGAGTTTGATATGGAGAGGAGGAAGAAGCATCTTTTTCATGTCCACCAGAGGATTTTCTTTTAGACTATGCTCACCAGGCGCGTAAGTGCTCCTAGATCCCCAGTCCTTTTGCTTGTAGTGTTTGGCAACAGCCCAACTATCCCAAAGACCGAGAAAGCAACAGTACTTTGTGAAGCCCGCTTGCACGCCCATAAGGAGCCCAATGACCTTGAGGTCCCCACAGAGACTCCACTGGTACTGGTTGTACGATTCCTTCAGATGAACTGAGTGGGTAATAGGAATGCTCGAGTATTTATTACCATTGTGTAGAAACACATCCTTCAAACTTCGCTTGGAATAGTCTATGAAAAGGCGCCAATCTGAGGGATTTTGTGGAAAACAAAGGAAGATGAAAAGCCCAGAAACATTTGTGCAGTAGCATAACCTGTTTTCCATGTCAAAGAATGAAGCCAGGTCTTTGTTTCGTGTCCTGAAACTGGTGATCTTTATTTACATCTGCATTTACCAGGTTCCACTGCTTAAGTCGAGATGCCAGGAGCTCTGACTGTTGCTTAGACAGATACAAATCACGGGCAAGGTTATGCATATCTTCCTGTGTGACCCAGTGGGGATGATTAGTACATGCTCCTGAAAAAAAACAGAGACATTGCTTTCAGAAGAGATCGAACTGGCAGAATCTTTCCCTGTAAGCATTTCTTGATCTGATGAAGGAAGTATATCCGTATTTGTTTGGGGTATAGGGACAGGGAGATTATCTAAGTGGGAAACAGGTCTTAACATGTGAGGGAAGGTTGGAGTACTTAATCTTTTTTCTATTAGAAGCATTAAAACCAGCTATATTTGGTAGGCAAAATTAGCAATCATCTGCATGACTTCGTGACTCTCTTCAGACCATTGGTACAGCAATGTTGAATGATGCTTTCCTGCCATTAAGCCATGCAGTGAGTCTATTGTAGCATGGTTTGCAACATATATGTGTAGCCCAGGTCTTGTCCTGATCTCCAATTTTACAGCTAAAGTAATGAAAGTAGGCAGTTTTCAGGAGGGGAGTAATTTTTTGTTGCTGTGAAACTGTCGTGAAACCTCCGCAAATGTAGCTGTATGAATTTGCCTTGTTGATGCATCCTCGACATTTTGAAGTTCTGAATCCATTTTAGAAATTGGTTTCAGTTCACAAAAAATCTGAAAAACAAATATTGATCCTAAAGAGGCTTACGTGAATTGTCCTAAATATATATTATATATATATATATATATATAATATATATATATATATATATATATATATATATATATATTATATATATATATATATATATATATATATAAATAAATATATAATTATATATATATATATATATATATATATATATATCAATATATATATAAATCTTATATATAATATATATATATATATATATATATATATATATATATATATATTATAATATATATATATATATATATATATATAATATATATATATATATATATATATATATATATATATATATATATATATATATATATATATATATATATATATATATATATATATATATATATATATATATATATATATATATATATATATATATATATATATATATATATATATATATATATATATATATATATATATATATATATATTATATATATATATATTTTTTTGTGTAACACTATTATCGAGGAGCACAAACCTTCATTTCATTTGGGCTGTAAGCAATTGGTTCTCCAGACGCATTACCTCTCAGAGTTGCCAATGCTTTTATTAAGAATTTGATAGTTATATTTCTTTTAAACAGAACACAATTACTGAATTTCCTAAGTAAAATAGACATTGTATTGTATTAGTTAGCTTTGAATGAATATTCATATTTACGAACATGTATACGTGTATATCTCTAGAACCAGAGGTGATGAGTGAAAACTGATTTCATTTCTGAAATCAGCACCCTAAAATTAGTCTAGTAAAGGTAGTTTTTGCTTTCCTCAAATTTTGTGTAAGCCAGTGTTATTATAATATAATATGTAATATATAATAAAATTACTTATGAATTCATTTATGGAAAGGGTTATCAGAGGTTGTATTATCCTCGTGTTAAAAATTCAGTAGGCCTAATATCTTTCCCCCCCCCCAAATTTCGAAGCTTAGTCCTTTATTTTTTTTTTCACTTAGAATAATAAAATGGAAAAATTTAATTAGGTGTTTCTTTAGTTTCATTTAATTAACAATTATATATATTTAGTTATTTAGATTTTTTTTTCAAATTTAGTAAAGTCAGTAAATTCCTAAAAGATAATAAAAGTAAATGTAATCTGGCGATTGTTCTTTAAAAGTCAAAAAATTTTCTCTCGTCTTGGATGTTATTAGTTTGGATTTAAATAAAACGAGTATTTTAAAACCCCTTTTTATAAAAAAAATTTACCAATGCGTTGCAGCTCAAAAAAAAAAAAAAAAAAAAAAAAAAGAAATTTTGATCAAAATGAAAACCAAAGAAAGTGAAGACTTAGTATCAGTTTGAAACCTTAATGAAAATATTTTGCTTTTGAATATTAAATAGCTGGAAGTAAGAAATTTAATTACTTTTGAACATTTTAAAATGTATGAGGTGTTTATCAAATAGGGTTTTAAAAAATTTTTTTTTTTTTTTTTTTTTTTTGTGTGTGCATAATTTGCAATGAATCAAAAG
>SEYY01012007.1:137500-145000 GCA_009176605.1 Armadillidium nasatum | reverse complement strand
ATCATATATATATATATATATATATATATATATATATATATATATATATATATATATATATATATATATATATATATATATATATATATATATATATATATATATATATATTACATTTTTAAGGAAAACTTGGATGGTAGCCATAATTGAACATGAGGAAAGTGAAGAAAGGGGAATAAACCCGTTAATCATTTATTGTGGATTTGGATACAAAATTTGAGCGAGGAATTTAGCTTTTGAAGAATGTAAGAAAGCAGTTGTTGGCTCATAAGAAACAAGGTGAATAAAAGAAAATTAAAAAAAAAAACAAAGTAATAGTTACCATTTTTAGCAACATTCTAGATGGAGAGGAAAGAAGAGTATTCATGTCTGCTTTTCAGAATTTTTTATTTTTATTTTCAGAAAATATATTACATGATGGCGGAGTAAAGTAAAATATAAATTTCTTAAAGTTAAATACTACAGAATTCCCTCAAGATTGGGAGATAACTTTTCTGTGATAAGTAGCATGGAGTAAAGTCAATTAAGCCAAGGTTAATCGGTTTAGTTGAAGAAAAGCGAATGAAACCTTACTAATCGTTCTCAATGCACTGAAGTACTTTTTTCTTAGCCAAAAATAGAAATTTCAAGAGAAATCAAAAAGCTATGAACTCAAAGTTTAACCAGTTAAACCAGTACCAAAGTGCCAATAAAGTTTTCTCACCTAAAGCTGCTGTTGTTCTTGTGGAAGACTTGAACATTAAAACCATGTTAAAAAGGAATTTGAGGATCCCATAGTAGAAAAGAGTTTTAACTGTATTTTTGAACCTTGTTTGAAGTTATGAAAACGTGTTGTATGTTGGGAACATCTCAAAGACGACCTGAGATACAAGTTATGACCTGCTGAGAAGCAATAGTTATTTTCATCAGCTATATCTTTAGAACTAGGAAAGCTTGTAGCTGTGTTGAGTCTTGAAATAGCCTTTAATTATGATTTCAGAAAAAGACGGCTAATGGAAATACTCTTATTCGGATTTTAGAAATGTAGAAATAATTTGGGTAGTTGCTGATTAAGAGATGCCCAAACAGCACTCATAAATTGCATGACTGGCTGTCATAGCGCTCATAAGTTTCGTTAAAAAAGAAGAAAAAAAAAGTAGTAGTAGTAGTCTGTAGGAAATGAGCAGTAAACAACAAATGTGGTTTGAAATGTGAGAAGGGGAGTGTTTACTAGACGTGCTTATTATGAGAGTATGTTTTCTACATTATATGCACCAATGAATCATTGATGCATGAATGGGACCAACCGGGCATTGGATTGCAAAGGAATGCCCCGTCCCAGGCTAGCGCTCCATATGACCATACTTCGGAGATAGCGCATACTCCTAATTATATATATACAGTGGAAATCCAATATTCGTCCCCTCCAGTATTCGTCTTTTCCGATATTCGCCCTGTAATTTTTTTCCGATATTCGTCGAAAAATCAATATTCGTCCTACCTACGAAAGCCTATAACCTTAAAAATAAAAACTCTTAATAACAATCATTGTTTTTCTCATCCAAAAGGTAAATTTCTTTTTAAAATTTTATTTGTGTTTAGCGTTTATGTACGCCTACACAGTGCGTATTACGTATTATTTATGGCAGTACGCTGTTTAATATGTACTGTAGTTAAATTGTACAGTGTTTGAAATGATTTCGGAGATCGATTCTAGATTGAAATTTTTTTTTTTTTTTTTAACACGTTGACTGCCATGCGTAGCGCCGGCTAGCGAAACCGGTAATTACTGGGGTCCCATTATACAGCCGGCGCATCTCAGTACACAGTCATTTCAATGTCATAAAATAAATCGGCACGTAGATGCGAGTTCTTTCAATATAAGCGCGGCACCTCAGGAATGGTTGTTTTTCACATTGGTAAAAAATTTTTTGCTTTTTTTTTTTTTTTTTGGGGGGGGTAGCGAAAAAAATTCAATATTTTTTGTTTATGACTCATTAGGATAGTGTAATAGTTTGAATTTTACCTAGAAACTCTAAATATTTACAGATCTTCGTATAAAATGAAGATCTAAACATCAGAATACCGATTTTTCTTGTAAATTTCCGTTTTTTTTTTTTTTTTTGAAGAATTAAAAATTAAATAATTTTGAGGTTTATATATTTATATATAAAAAAATTGGAGTATATATATATATTTACATATATATTCATATACATATTGTTCTAAGTTGAATTTGACCACTACCATATACAAGTCTTCCCCCATGCGCCATTTCGCTTGCCGGCTAGAGCGGGGTAAATTTGCATACGGTGGTCGAAATCAAAAAAGCATCAATATATCAGATAAAAATACATGCTAAGGATCATTTTTTTCATAGTTTTCGTTAGTGGCACTCTGATAATGAAAAATTTAATACATTGGGGCAGTTAACGTGTTTTAAAGAATAGATAGGCAAAATTCGAGGCTGGGAACGAATTAATCCATTTTTAGTTAATTCCTATGGGAAAAAATTATTCGATATTCGTCATACCCTCAGGAACGGATTAATGACGAATATTGGAGTTCCACTGTATTATATATATATATATATATATATATATATATATATATATATATATATATATATATATATATATATATATATATATATATATATTACCACCACGCACGGGCAGAGCCCTTTTCAAGGAGGGGCCATAATTAAAGAATAAAAGAAAACCCACCCAGCCTAACGCAAATCTCTCAGGTGGGCGCAGACAGAGGATTTAAAGAGAGGTAGGTTAAATACAGCAGGAAAAACAAGGTAGGGAGTTCAACAGAACAGCACAGAGCAGATATGGCTGGAAAGAAGGAGGTACCACAACTTGCAAACGTAGAGTTTGCAATGCTCACACAAAATTCATGTGCAAGCAAGACACCCCTTGGGCTGCGAGGGCGGCGCAATGGAAGGGGAATGCGAGAGGTCAGCTCTTTCGAGCATCTTCCGTTGTAGTACCTACAGAAAAGAGAGAGTGCGCCAACGTCACGTCGCAGAGAGAGAGAGAGTCAAGGGAGTTTGAAAGTAGGGAACAGTTTATTAGTCTTTTAGCCTAAGACTCGATCCTTTCCAAAAGAAGGGTGGAACCAGAACAACCCCAAATATGAGAACAGTACTCCATGCAAGAACGGATAAGACCCTTATATAATTGGAGTAACTGTTCAGAGGAAATAAAAGATAATTTGTGTTTTCATATTCAGACCAAGAATGTTTATGTTGTTCACAGGTGAGACGGGAGAGCCGTCGAAGAAGGTAGGAAAGCTAGGAGAGGTTTTTGAGAGAGAGAGAGATGGGAAGAAGTTGAGTTTTCAAAGAGTTGAATTTCACAAGTTGCGGCAGGCCCACCTTGAAGTCCCATTCAGATCGGCAAGAATGGAATCCGAAAATTGAAGACGAGAAGCAAAAGAGGGAGCATATTTGAAATGCGTAGAAGAATGGAGAGTTGAGTCGTCGGCATAAGAATGAACAGAGTTAGAAGTACAGCAGAGGAGGTCGTTGATGAAAAGTAAGAATAGAGTAGGAGATAGAATAGAACCCTAAGGAACAAAACAATTAATAGGGAAAGAAGAAGTCTTTCCATCAACAGGTGCTGTTATGTAGTGATTTGAGAGGAAACTAGACGTAAGGAAGCACAGAGAAGGAGAAAATCCATATATATATATATATATATATATATATATATATATATATATATATATATATATATATATATATATATATATATATATATATATATATATATATATATATATATATATATATATATATATATATATATATATATATATAATTTTCATATTAGAGAATGTTATCAGATAATTAAACAAATTGATTCTAAATACTTCTAATTAATTTCTAAATATTGCAGATTCTATTTTCGATTTCAAGGTATAATTGGCATCATTGCTTTAAAATTGACAAAACTCAAAAATATGATTTTCATGTTATTACCATGAATGAATTGGGTAAATTTGATAAGTTAAAAATAAATATTCAGTCAATGTGATTATTTCTAATTTATATATTTTTTTAAAAAATGAGCATTCCCCCCCCCCCCTCTTTTCTTTTTCATGATTTTGGAAAGTTATATTTTTGAAGCGAGGGTGAGACAACCATGTTTATTCTACCATTTTTGGTTAGGGTTGCTAAATATCCCAGTTTTCCTTACCGTTCAGCATCTTCTTACTAGGACACTGGAATTGTGCCTCACCGCACTACGCCGCACAGGATCTCTGTCTTGTTTCCGCATTAATCCTAGTCTCATATATCAGCACCTTGATTTTTATTTTTTTTCATGCAGAATATTCAGTTTTCGATGTTCTGTTTCAAAATGAGAAATTTGAAGTGATTAATCAAAATGATTTTGATTTAATCGAGATCCTTTTGTCTTAAAGAGCTTTTTTTTTCCTTTCCCCCCAGCCTCTTCTTCTTTGGTGCACCAAACAAGCTCTACATTAATTTTACTTACTTCGTTATGAATTCATGGTCTAAAGGAATGGGGGTTGGGGGAGGGAGATGGTATTTTAAGTTACTGTAACAGAATTTGACATTGAACCTAAAATGATCTTGAGATGAATATTTACAACGCTGTTTAGAGAGGGGTTAGAGTAATCATTTAGAGAAAGTATCCAATTTTAAAAACGCATTTTGTCGAATCTATTGAAAAATAAATGTTTATCAAACTGAAATTACTCCACCTATAATTAGAGAAACAATAAAAAAATAATGGATAATCATTTTCCTTCGCTTCTACTAAATAATAATAATAATAATAATAATAAATTCTTTTTCTTCAGCAAAAAAAAAATTTATTGTTACTTTCATTTAAATTACTATAAATAAGAACTTCAATTAGGCTTTTAGCCGCTGTACCCTATGTAAAGACGTTTCGTATCCTATTATTATTATTATTATTTTTTTTTCAGAACGCCACCACTCACGGGCGGAGCCCTTTTCAAGGAGGGGCACACACACATAGAGAGAATTCGTTTAAGCACACACACCTAACGCACAGCCCTCAGGTGGGCGCAAACGGAAGCCTTGAAGAGTGGAAGGTTAAATACAGAAGGAAAAATAGATGAAGGTAGAGAGTTCCACAGAATAGAGGTGTCTGGAAAGAAAGAGGTACCACAACGGGCTAGCCTGGGATTTCCTACGTCCACACAAAATTGGTGCGAAAGCAGGGCACCCCTTGTGCAACGAGGACGACGCAACGGTGGAGGAATGCGAGAGGCCAATTCCCTCGAGCACCTGCCATTGTAGTACCTATAGAAAAGAGATAGCGCGCCAACGTCACGTCGCAGAGACAGAGGGTCAAGGGAGTTTGAAAGTAGGGGACAGTTAATTAATCTTTTAGCTTTTGACTCAACCCTATCCAGAAGAGAGGAGGAGCCGGAGCCCCCCCCAAATGTGAGAACAGTACTCCATACAAGGGCGAATAAGACCCTTATATATTTGGAGTAACTGCTCAGAAGAAAAAAATTCTCGCAATCTGAACAGAATTCCCAGCTTCTTAGAGGCCGCTTTAGCAACCATTGTGATATGTGGTTTCCAAGATAGTTTGTTGTTTATGTTTAGACCAAGAATGTTAATGTTATTTACAGGTGAGACGGGAGAGCCATCGAAGAGGATAGGAAAGTTTGGGAGGTGTTTTTGAGAGGGAGATGTGAAGAAGTTGAGTTTTTAAAGAGTTGAATTTCACAAGGTTGCTATGACCCCACCGGGAAATCCCATCCAGATCGGCAAGAATAGAATCGGAAAGTTGAAGACGAGAAGCAACTCTAGAAGCAAAAGAGGGAGCAGATTTGAAATGAGTAGAAGAATGTAGAGTTGAGTCATCAGCATAAGAGTGAACAGAGTTAGAGGTGCAGTTGAGAAGATCGTTAATGAAAAGTAAGAATAGAGTTGGAGATAAAACAGAACCCTGAGGAACACCACAGTTGACAGAAAAGGAGGAAGAGGTCGCTCCATCTACAACTGCCGAAATGGAACGATCTGAGAGAAAACTAGACAAGAGTAAGCAAAGAGAAGGAGGAAACCCAAAGGAAGGGAGCTTGGAGAGCAGTGACGCATGCCATACCCGGTCAAAAGCCTTGGATATGTCAAGCGCCACCACACAAGACTCCCCGAAGTTCCTAAGGGCAGAAGACCATAGATCAGTAAGATAGGAAAGTATGTCACCAGTTGACCTCGAGCGTCGAAAGCCATACTGGTGATCAGAGAGAAGAGAATGAGACTCCAAATGATCCAGGAAATGAGAGTTGAGAAGAGTTTCAAAAATTTTAGATAGAACACAGGTGAGAGCTATAGGTCGATAGTTAGAAGGGTCAGAGCGACTACCTTTTTTCGGGATCGGCTGAACAAATGCAAATTATTATTATTATTATTATTATTATTATTATTATTATTATATTATTATTATTATTATTATTATTATTATTATTATTATTTTTATAATTTTTTTTTTTCATATTTTATTTTATTGATTATTATATTATTATTATTTATTATTTATTTAATATTTATTATTATTATTATTATTATTATTATTATTATTATTATTATTATTATTATTATTATTATTGCATTTAGTAGTATAGGACCTACTATAAAATTGTAATCATGTTAATTAATGTACAATATCTGAATAAAGCCTGAGAATTGAATTATTATTATTATTATTATTATTATTATTATTATTATTATTATTATTATTATTTTTAGAAGTTCAATTCAGCTGTTATTGAAATATTATTATTATTTAAAATTTTATTTAAATATTTTTGGAAATATTATTATTATTATTATTATTTAGAAGTTCTATTCAGATTTTTATAGAAATATTATTATTATTATTATTATTATTATTATTATTATTATTATTATTATTATTATTATTATTATTGTTACTATTTTTATTACCAAAAACTATTAATATCCTTGAAATGGTTTGAAGTTACAAAACTATTTGAAATTTTTTGTTTTTCGCTAAATATTGCATTTTGTAAATTGTTTACAAAACTGGATATTAATTATAACCTTTAGCCAGTATTATTGAGAAATAGGACTATCCATAATATATATATATATATATATATATATATATATATATATATATATATATATATATATATATATATATATATATATATATATATATATATATATATATATATATATATATATATATTTACGCAAGTTTAAGGATATAAAATATTCTGTAAAAATTTTCAAATTTTCGGAAGACATCATTCGACTTAGTCCTAACCGGGTTCAGTGCCAACACGGTGGGAATTTAAAATAAATGATTTTGGCACTAAGTCAATATTTTTACTCCCTATATATATATATATATATATATATATATATATATATATATATATATATATATATATATATATATATATATATATATATATATATATATATATATATATATATATATATAATAATAATAATAATAATAATAATAATAATAATAA
>SEYY01012007.1:120000-132500 GCA_009176605.1 Armadillidium nasatum | reverse complement strand
AATAAAAATTATTTGAATATAATTTAGCTTTTATTAATTCTGTAAGCCTTTTATACTTCTTTATTCTCAAGTGTATAAATTGAAAACATACTTCTAGTAATTGTAACATTTCACAAACAGAATTTCAAAATTTCTGTCAATCAGTGAACATCTGTCAGGGCGAAAGTCTTTTCCCGTGAAGCTGAAGATTCTTTTCACAGGAACTGAAGATTCTGGAATAGTCTTATATTTCTGTGACATATCTATATGATGAAGAGATATTTCCAGTAATGGTATACCAGTATTGGAAACGTTTCTTCGTGATTTTTCAATACATTTCTTCAGAAATACAAGGTTGACTGAAATGTTTCTGTACTTCATTTTAAATGTGCTCCAGCATTTGGTATGTGCATTTGTCGAGTTTTGAGTTGAGGAAGCCGTAAAGCTGTATAATTTCCTCTTTGGTGGAAGGTTTCCTGAACTTTTTCTTGGTAAATCTTCTGATATTGCAAAAACGGTATTAGACACTTAGAAAATAAACTGTGATGTCTCTAATACGAAAGTCCTTCTGTTACCTTGTCCCTTTTCAGATCACCAGTCAAGCTAAAACCTAGAATTTTTGTGAAATGATAAATGTTTTATATTTTCATTCAACTGAAGCCGCTTTTGTGTGGATTTTTTAGTCTGAAAAACAGACTAAAGATTAAGATGATTCTAAATTTATTTAATATAACAGATATTTAAGCCCAATGTGACAGAATACTACCATTGAGAACAACCAGTTGCGTCTTCAAACGATTCAAAAATTTCTAACCTATCTTTAAGAATATTCCAGTCATGTTCCATCTAATAATCCTTCTGAAAAGTCAAATCTTTCCAGCCGCCTTTTTTCATCCAATTCTATCCTGAGCAAATCTTGGATCCCTCCTCCTACTCTTCCTCTCAGATGTCCATGTCTCTACTTGTGATTATAAATGATCGGGTGAGATCCCGAGGGCTAAAGTTAGTGGCCCAGATGACATTTCTCTCCGTAGTCTGAGCGAGTATGCGTCTGAGCTATCCCCTGTCCTCAGTCGACTACTCTCTATGCATCAGTACTAGTAGTTTTTATCAATTATTTATGCATGATCCGATCACAAAGAGGGCTAGCCATTCTCATCCTTCCAACTATCGTCCTATAACTTCACTTATTGTCTAAAATATTTGAAACTATCCTCAACTCTCTTCCTGAATCATCTAGAGTTTCATTCTCTTCTTTCTGATCATAAGTATGGCTCTTTACGATTGAGTTAGCTGGTTTACATTCTTTCCTTACTTCTGATTTATAGTCTTCTGCCATTAGGGATTATGGGAAGACTTGAGTGGTGGCACTCTATGATATCCCAAGCTTATGAATGAGTATGAAATAAGTTATATTACTCCCTAAACTTCTTTCCTTTCGGTTTCCTGTTTTTCTTTGCTTACTCAAAGTTTTTTCTCAAATCATCTCTTCGTGTCCTATTAATTGTGGTGTTTCTCAGGGTTCTGTTCTCTCTCCAACTTTATTCTTGCTATTCATTAATGAACTTCTAAACTGCAATTTCAACTCTGTTTATTCTCAAACTCAACTCTCGATTCTTCAACTCATTTCAAATCTGCATCTTCTTTTTCATCTAGAGTTGCTTCTCAACTTCATCTTTCTTATTCTATTCTAGCTGATCTGGATTTGATTTGCCAGTGTGGTCGACTCAAACTTGTAAAATTCAACTCTTTAAAAATTCAACTTCTTCATATCTCCTTCTCAACAACACCTTCCAACTCTAGTCTCTCCTTCAAAGTCTGACCTGTGAACAATACAAACATCCTTGGTCTAAACATAATCAATAAATCGTCTTGGAAATCTCTTTTCACATCGATTGCTAAGGTGGTTTCAAGCTAAAAAAGTGAGAGTTTTGTTCAGGTTGTGGGAACTTTTTTCTTTTGAACAGTTTACTTAACTTGATATATATATATATATATATATATATATATATATATATATATATATATATATATATATATATATATATATATATATATATATATATATATATATATATATATATATATATATATATATATATATATATATATATCTTATCCACTCTTGTATGGAGCAAAGTTATCATAATTGGAGGTGAGTTCTGGTGCAACCTTTCTTTTGAATGAGGTAGAGTTTTTAGGTAAAAGATTAATTAACTATCCCATACTTTCAAACTTCCTTGGTCCTCTGTCTCTGTGACACAACGCTGGTACATTCTTTTTTTTGTAGGCAAAGTAGCTGCAGGTGCTCGAGATAAATGACTCTTTATATTACATTCCACCACCATTGCGTTACCCTTGTAGCAAAAGTTGTGACCTGGTTTCACATGAATTTTAAGTTCATATTGGAAACTCCAGGCTTGTACTTTGTTTTGCCTCCTCTTTTCCTTTCACCGTTGTTTTATGGAACTCCCTCCCTCATCTATTTTACTTCTTGCACTTCATCTTCCTCAAACAATGTTCGCCAGAAATATTTTCGTTAAGCTTGGACTTTGGTGGGTTTCCTTTTATTTTAAATTTCTGCCCCCTCTTTGAAAGAGGTCTTGCTAGTGAGCAGTGGCAGTGTTAAAAAAAAAACTGGAATATCTAAGCTGTTTAACTATTCTTCTAAAAACATTAATAATAATAATAATAATAATAATAATAATAATAATAATAATAATAATAATAATAATAATAATAGTAAAAATAATGTGAGATTTATCCCAATTGAACAACTTTTTGATAAATCTTAGATTTGAGAATAAGAAATATATTTTGTTTCCTTTTTAGGATAAATTTGAATTTTTAGGATTTTTACTTTTAAAATTTAACTTTGTTCTTAAAAGTACTTGATTTATTCCAAATACATTAGGCTCAAATACAAGTACTTTTGATTTTTAAAATTTGTATGTTAAGTACAAGTATTTGTACTCGGACTCAAGCCTATATATATATATATATATATATATATATATATATATATATATATATATATATATATATATATATATATATATATATATATATATATATATATATATATATATATATATATATATATATATATTATTATTTTTTTTATTTTTTTTTTTTTTTTTTTTTTTTTATTTTTTTTTTTTTTTTTTTTTTTTAAGAAAAAAAAAAAAGAAAGAAAAAAAAACAATTCATTGATGTGAAAACCAGAGAAGAAAATGTGAAGATGAAAATTACAATTTCGATTTTTTTTTTAAAAAATATAAATTCGATGTTACAGTTATTTTCATTTGAATGAACTCATCTGTAAATTTATTATTGTGTAAAAGTGGTTATAATGGTAATGCTGCGTACACACTCTCCGCTCTTGGTTATATATATATATATATATATATATATATATATATATATATATATATATATATATATATATATATATATAGTTATATATATATATATATATATATATATATATATATATATATATATATATATATATATATATATATATATATATGATTAATTATTTTTGGCTCCCAATTGAATAGAATGAAGTCAACTTTAATGAATATTTCATCAGCACTGCCAAACGCTTTATTTTAGATACTATATATATATATATATATATATATATATATATATATATATATATATATATATATATATATATATATATATATATATATATATATATATATATATATATATATATATATATATATATATATATATATCTCGTTCAAATAGCTAGTGCTTGGTTTTTAACGAGAACATATGCGGAAAGTGTTAGACAAATAGTAAGTTTACGAACCATCTTTACAACAACATCTGCAACCTCCTAATTAGAAACGGAAATGTATCCATTTGTGTGACCTGGAGGGGGGGGGGAAGTAGAGGAGGAGGGAAGGGAGGTCGGTTCTATAATTGTGCGAAGAGATTGAGATTTTGTTATTTTCATTATTATTATTATTATTTTTTTATTAAATCGTGTTCTAAATTGTTTTTAAAGCTAATTAAATAATAATTTGTGCTTTCCTTTAAAATTGGGTTGATTTTTTTTCCCTTTGAAACAAATTAAACAAATGGTCTTTTTTCAAACGGATTTTTTGAGAAAGCGAAAAAGCAGAGCGTAGATATATATATATATATATATATATATATATATATATATATATTATATATATATATATATATATATATATATATATTATATATATATATATATATATATATATATATATATATATATATATATATATATATATATATATATATATATATATATATATAATATATATATATATATATATATATATATATATATTATATATATATATATATATATATATATATATATATATATATATATATATATATATATATATATATATATATATATATATATATACACGAGAGGGAGAGAGGGGAAAGAAAGAATTTTTTCTTTTAAGTATCGGAATTTTCCTATTAAAACTACGTACCACTTCTATCTAATATTGACTAAACTTTGAATAAAACTTTGGAAAAATATTCAACCAGACCTAACCTGACGTTGATCTAACGAAGTCTTAACTTCCCCAATATCAAAGTTTTTCTTACTGAGGACCTCGCGGCCAATGAGCTCCACCATAGTTGTCAGTCTCCGTGAGGTAACTTTAGTTAACTCATTTAGTGTTTCACTGTTCAATAATAACATCAAATAACTTGATTACTCTCTTACGAATGACACAACCTTACTGCAAAAATTGAATTACTTTCTGATGAAAAGGAAGCCCACCTGAACCTCTAATAGAATAGTAATTTAAAATTTGCAGTTTAGATAATAAAATTTTTCTTTTTGGAGAAAATGTAGGTGGGAATTTTTTTATTATTTTTTTTTTAAATAAAAATATTTATACAAATACCATGTTTCAAATTTCTTGAAATTTAAACGTCGTTATTGAATGTCAATAATACGTAATAAATACATACCGTACTTAAATACATAATGTTCGTAGTACATGACTATATATATATATATATATATATATATATATATATATATATATATATATATATATATATATATATATATATATATATATATATATATATATATATATATATATATTTACAGAACGCCACCACTCACGGGCAGAGCCCTTTTCAAGGAGGGGGCACACACACAAGGACAAAACACATTCAAACACACACACACACACCTAACGCACAGCCCTCAGGTGGGCGCAGACGGAAGCCTTGAAGAGTGGAAGATTAAATACAGGAGGAAAAATAGAAGATGGTAGAGAATTTCCACAGAATAGAGGTGGCTGGAAAGAAGGAGGTACCACAACGGGCTAGCCTGGGATTTCCTACGTCCACACAAAATTGGTGCGAAAGCAGGGCACCCCTTGTGCAACGAGGACGACGCAACGGTGGAGGAATGCGAGAGGCCAATTCCCTCGAGCACCTGTCATTGTAGTACCTGTAGAAAAGAGATAGCGCGCCAACGTCACGTCGCAGAGATAGAGGGTCAAGAGAGTTTGAAAGTAGGGGACAGTTTATTAATCTTATTAGCTTTCGACTCAACCCTATCCAGAAAAGAGGAGGAGCCGGAGCCCCCCCAAATGTGAGAACAGTACTCCATACAAGGACGAATAAGTCCCTTATATATTTGGAGTAACTGCTCAGAAGAAAAAAATTCTCGCAATCTGAACAGAATTCCCAGCTTCTTAGAGGCCGCTTTAGCAACCATTGTGATATGTGGTTTCCAAGATAGTTTGTTGTTTATGTTTAGACCAAGAATGTTAATGTTATTTACAGGTGAGACGGGAGAGCCATCGAAGAGGATAGGAAAGTTATTAGGTGTTTTTGAGAGGGAGATGTGAAGAAGTTGAGTTTTTAAAGAGTTGAATTTCACAAGGTTGCTATGACCCCACCGGGAAATCCCATCCAGATCGGCAAGAATAGAATCGGAAAGTTGTAGACGAGAAGCAACTCTAGAAGCAAAAGAGGGAGCAGATTTGAAATGAGTAGAAGAATGTAGAGTTGAGTCATCAGCATAAGAGTGAACAGAGTTAGAAGTGCAGTTGAGAAGATCGTTAATGAAAAGTAAGAATAAGGTTGGAGATAAAACAGAACCCTGAGGAACACCACAGTTGACAGAAAAGGAGGAAGAGGTCGCTCCATCTACAAGTGCCGAAATGGAGCGATCTGAGAGATATATATATATATATATATATATATATATATATATATATATATATATATATATATATATATATATATATATATATATATATATATATATATATATATATATATATATATATATATATAGTACTCTAAGAGTAAAAAAATCTTATGAAGGTCCATTATGTATTTTTTCGTTGCATTGAATGAATCTTTTGATCTAGAAAAATTAGGCACACCTGCCCACATACTACCATACTACGACGATATATATATATATATATATATATATATATATATATATATATATATATATATATATATATATATATATATATATATATATATATATATATATATATATATATATATATATATATATATATATATATATATATATTAGGAGTGCATTTAGCATGTCATTTTTTTTTTTCTTGAAAGTTTAAAGGATAGTTAGTAGTAAGGAAGTAATTTTGAATTTTGAAAATATTTTCAGTTTGTGAATTAAAATAATAATAATAATAAAAAAATAAATAAATTGTGATCTGTTTTTTTGTATAGTTAATATCCGCTTTTGATTCAGGATTCATTAAATATTTATATGATATTCAAAAGTTTTTCAAATAAATATTTTATTAAAAATCCCAGATTATTATTATTATTATTATTATTATTATTATTATTTATTATTATTTTATATTATTATTATTATTATTATTATTATTATTATTAAATATTTTTTATTTTTTTTGTATTTTTATTTAAAATTAAAAAATTAATTTTCCCTTTGAATAATAATTAATTATTATTACATTTTATTATATATATATTGAAAAAATTAAAAAAACTCTATATATATATATATATATATATATATATATATATATATATATATATATATATATATATATATATATATATATATATATATATATATATTATATATCGTATGCGAAATAAATTCGGGTGGGAACCATTGTTCTGTACTCACTTTTCAAACGTTTTTGTGTACTACGAAATTGGTGTACATGAACGTACATGGGCGATATCGTGTGCATTCTGAATGATGATCAGTCATTTGCTTCCTTTTGCAATCCTCACCACACCTTTTATTTAATAAATGGGATGGTTTTTTTTATTTTTATTTTTTTTTTATCACTGAATAGAATTAAACGTACTCTTCTTTCGTGTATCGCGTATATTATTTTGTGTGTGTGTGTTGGTTTGTTTATTAGTTTATTTATTCATGTTATCGTCACTTCGTTATTTATTTAGTCGTGTTGTCATCACTTCATTATTTGTACTCGGGTAAATTATTGTATCATATATATATATATATATATATATATATATATATATATATATATATATATATATATATATATATATATATATATATATATATATATATATATATATATATATATATATATATATGTGTGTGTGTGTGTGTGTGTGCATTTTTGTGTATGTGAGTGCGTGAATTGCATGAATTTTGCATGCTTGTAGTATGACTTCGACATTTATTTTGTTAAAATTCGGATTTTTGGAGTCCGTCAATGCAGAACGTTTGATTAAATTTTCCAAAATCGAATTCAAGAAAGCGAATCCCTTATTTTTCTGCTCCCCCCCCCCCCCCCCTCCCGAAATCTTTCAATTCTTTGTGTTAATTTTTGAGAAGTATTTTCAATACTGAAGAGAAATTTGGGTTGTTTTGTATTATTATTATTATTATTATTATTATTATTATTATTATTATTATTATATTATTATTATTATTATTATTAACATTTGTATTTTATTCTTGCTTGGTACATTTAAGTATCTTGAATGAAGTGTTTCTCTTTTGAGTTTAATTGAATTGTGAATTTAGTGGAGGATAATAACCCCCATTTGTACTGGAACAGGGGAAAGGGGGGAAACTCTCCCATTTGTACCGGGACATCAGAGCCTCATTCCAAGGTCAAGCTTCATTCAACAACGAATTTTGAAGTCGGAACCACGTAAACTTATTCATGATTTAGCACGAAATGGTTCTTATTGAACACGCATTCCAATGATCCTTTATTAAATTTATTTTTCTCACATTAAAGCTCTTATATTCGTTTAAATATTTAATTATTATTATTATTATTATTATTAGTATAGTAGTACTTCCTTACCCTAATTATTATGATCAATATATTATTACGATTATTATTATATTTGTTAATATATTCTTCCTCCTCTTCTTCTTCCTCTTTTATTATTATTATTATTATTATTATATTTCATTATTATTATTATTTATTACTAGAATTAGTATTATTACTATTTTCACATTTATTAATTTTATAAGTTATAAGATTTTAATTAGCATTATCTTTATCACTCATTTTGTTATATGCACCATTTTAGTATTTACTTTTTAATAATAAAATTAAAAAAATTATTTAACTACTAAACTTTGGGGCTCAATGGAAACCAATGTGTATCCCCTTAGAAGTCCCTTTTCAGAGAATTGTACAGTCACTTCATTACTATTATCATTATTGGTATTGTTAGTATTAGAGGACTTACTAAATATAGTAATTGTAATGTATACGGTCAATGAATAAAGAATTTTCGAATTTGAATTATTATTATTAATCAACATTGTTTTATTGTTCGGTTTTAATATTAATTAAAATTGATATTTAAATGGGAAGGGGATATCTAAAATTTAATGCACACGTTTCCGGTTTTTTTCGGACACTTCTGGAGTTTACTCGACTTGTACGTTTGTACGTACGTAATTTGCAAACGGACATGGAGTAGTACGTACGTAATTATAAAACGGACATGGAGTATTTAGTACCATTGTGAGTTGCTCTTCGCTTCCTCAATGAAAATTTAGTAACGTCTTCCAGATGTATATATATATATATATATTATACTATACACATATATATATATATATATATATATATATATATATATATATATATATATATATATATATATATATATATATATATATATATATATATATATATATCTCTCTCTCTCTCTTCTCTCTCTCTCTCTCTCTCTATATATATATATATATATATATATATATATATATATATATATATATATATATATATATATATATATATATATATATATATATATAATTAAGAGGTTAAAAGATTATGGGAAATATTGAGGTATTGATTATATGGGAACATTTTCTTCGTTGACAATAAAATACCTTAAAAAGGAAGGATTTCCGCCAATCAATCTCTTATTTGTGATACCATTATTATTATTATTATTATTATTATTATTATTATTATTATTATTATTATTATTATTATTATTAGTGTTGGCTGTAACAGCAGGATTATGGAATTGTTGTACTTCTTTTGTTATTCTAATGAAAGAGAATTTATTCAGTTAGATGGCAACATGTATGATAAGATATTGTGGTATATTATTATTATTTTTTTAAAATTTATTTATTTATTTATTTATTTTTTGTTAAGAAAGCGAAAGTTGCTTGTCCAAGTTTTTAAATATCTCTTAAACTTGATTTTACAATTATAATCTTCGTAGAGTAATTTTGTTAAATATCCAAATTACTTTTTGAATTGAATAGTAAGGATTTTGTTGCGGGCGCGAGCGGGCGTGCACATATTTACGCACGCACGCGTACACACACACACACACACACACACAAAGAAATTTTATCATATTTTAATTTTAAAATGTAAAAATCTTCGAATAGTTTTTAAAGTGTACAAGAAATTTAGGCATTTAATTATTATCGTAACTCAATTAATTAACGAACTTTCGAAACTTCTTTCTTTCTCTCTCTCCCTCTTTCTCTTTCTCTTTCTCTCTCTTCAAATAATCGCAGTTTTTTTAACAGTTAAGAGCATTGTAAAAGGTCATGAAAACCTCCCCCCTCCCCCTTATTGCGGTTAAGATTATATTCGGAATATTAGGTTTACATTAGAAAGTTAAAATAGGAAAATAAAATTCATATATATATATAATATATATATATATATATATATATATATATATATATATATATATATATATATATATATATATATATATATATATTATATATATATATATATATAGAGAGAGAGAGAGAGAGAGAGTAATTATTTTTGGAAACATTTTATAGTGTTGGCAGCAATAAAATGTTGTTAATGTTTTTTTATTTTATTTGTCAATAATGCATAAGATTAATTTTGATTTATTTTGTGATTTTTCAAAATTGATAATAATAATAATTATAATAATAAAAAGCCAAATTCGGATATAGAGCCTCTTATAAAAATATTACATTAAATTATCTGCTTAGAATAGAAATTTTAGTTTATTTCAGGGTTTATTCAGTATTTTGAAAGTTTTTTTTTTTATTAAATAAATTATTTAAAAGTATAATAAAATCTACATTGCCTATTACAGAAATAGATGATAAATGTTTTGATTTTGGGGGTGAATAAACTTTTAACATTTAAAGACTAAAGTAATATTTTATAGTTAGAATTTTCGAAGACTAAATTTTATTATTTAAAGAAATAAATATTTGGATCATATTCACAAAATTGTGTTTGTAAATCCTATTTTGAGAGGTTATTCACCTTTAGAGGATATAACATCCTTTTTATATAAAGTTCTTAACGTCATATATTTCTATTAAATATATGACCATTTCATAACTTAAGCAAATCATTGATATATTGTATATATATATATATATTATATATATATATATATATATATATATATATATATATATATATATATATATATATATATATATATATATGCGTGTGTGTGTGTGTGTGTAATAGCTTATTATGCGAGCGCATTTTTAACCTTTGAACTTTCATGAAGATAGAAATAAATGATTGTAAAGAGATTATTTCATTCCGAACTTTCTTCAATGTTTGATTTAAAAATATTATCTTTTTTTCGGTGTTTACTTTTTTTTTTTTTTTTTTAACTCCGTTTAAAAATTATGTAACAATTGAAAGTAGAATGTGAGGCGTAAGATAAAATAGATACACACATTATGTATACATTTATGATACTTTTATATATATATATATATATATATATATATATATATATATATATATATATATATATATATATATATATATATATATATATATATATATATATATATATATATATATATATATATATATATATATATATATTAATAAAACTTTCACATCTCACGGGCATTGCCCTATTCGAGGAGAGGAACTTTTCTGTTAGATATATACCTAGGATCCGCAAGTGGGATCGAACCGGCACCCTCAAGCGCTTTAGTCAATTCACTCTACCGTTTGTTTGTTTTATATATATATATATATATATATATATATATATATATATATATATATATATATATATATATATATATATATATATAATATATATATATATATATATATATATAATAATTTTTTATTTTTTATATATATATAATTTTGCTAAATTGCTTGTATTTAAAGATAAATAAATTGGGGAAAAATAAAGATATTATGCAAAAAAAAAAAACAAAAAAAAAATTTCATATCTTTGATTATTTTCAACATTTCTCTTTCTTGCTTCAATTGCAACACTTTCTTCATTTTGGCATTTAGCTCGCATTTTTGAGGTTCTTTTGAAACGAAACGTCTCTCTCTCTCTCTCTCTCTCTCTCTCTCTCTCTCTCTCTCTCTCTCTCTCTCTATTATATATAATATATTCTCTATATATATATATATATATATATATATATATATATATATATATATATATATATATATATATATATATATATATATATATATATATATATATATATATATATATATATATATATATATATATTTTTGTGTGTTGTCCCTGCAATGAAGCAATTTCCTGTCTTATTATTATATTAGTATTACTATTATTATTATTATTATTATTTTGAATGTTATAACTTCTCATAAGTCTGTTATATCTTCTCCCCAAATTCCTGAGGTCCTTAATTTCTATATACAATACTGAATGATTTAGTTTGTCTAATACTTCAAGAGGTTTGTGCTATTACTTTCTCTAATTACATTTAGACAAATGTAATGAATCAGTTGATTAGGGAATATGCGAATATTTCTGACTATCCTAATCTATTCTTTAACATTTCGGTCTTATTTTTTTTTTTACCACTTGCCCTGTCATTAATAATTAATGGCCGTTTTAATAAATTGAAGTGTGCTTAACTCCTTTGTGGTTCTGTCAAAAATTTCAGGCCTCTCTCCAAAAGCATCTTTAATATCTTTTAAATTAGCCTTTTCTAATTTTATTCATTTTGTTGGATCTAGTGCTAATAC
>SEYY01012007.1:102500-112500 GCA_009176605.1 Armadillidium nasatum | reverse complement strand
TATATATATATATATATATATTATACTGTGTGTGTAATATTATTATTATTATTGTTATTAAAGTTTTATTTAAATTTTTTTTCCCGACTTGTTTGCACGATGATTTTGGCCAACCTCCAAAGGGAAAGGGGAGTGGGGTTTGGGGGGGAGAGGGAGAGGGAGAGGGGGGAGGCTAATTCCGTAACGACATTGTATCGAAACAAAAAGACGAAAGCTTCAAAATATCTTTATCTCTTTATATCTATTAAAATTGCTCATATTTGATGAAATAAATAATAATAATAATAATAATAATAATAATAATAATCAAAGCAACAACAGTAATAATAATAATAATAATAATATCATCATCATCATCACTGTTATTATTATTATTATTATTATTATTATTATTATTATTATTATTATTTTATTATTTAATTTTATTATTATTAATTAATTAAAAAAAAAAAAAAAAAAATATATATATATATATATATATATATATATATATATATATATATATATATATATATATATATATATATATATATATATATATATATATATATATATATATATATATATTGCAAGAGTAAAACCACAAAACCTACAACCCCAAAAAATTCCCACATCCCTTACACCCACAAATATTGGAACTCTGCTCTCCCCTCATACTGATAGAGCCGTCAACGTACCTTCGAAACGTTGTACGTCTTGCACTGATGCACTATAAACTTTTCAGTGTTTTTTTCTTTTGCTTTTTATATAAAAAACTTTTTATGCTGCTTAAAATTTGAAACTTTTTCATATCTGTTTATTCACATTCTTCTAATGTTTATTTACTTGTGAACAGATGCTAATGCGATAAATCAAACATTTTTTTTTATTCATTTTCTTCCTTACACACATTCTCTCTCTCTCTCTCTTCATTTTCTTCCTTACACATCATTCTCTCTCTCACACACATATATACTCACACGCACACGCACACACACAATATTTGTCCAAGTTCTATATTGGTTTTATGTAAAATAATTATCAAATTCAAGAAATTACTCGATAAGATCTATAAAATTTAATAAAATAAGCAAAAAAGTAAAATGAAGACGATGATGACAATATATAAATTAAGTTATTTTGTTTGGGGATTGGCGCCCCCTACACGTGAGATGTTCTAAGCGAACGAGATGTAAGCAATGCTATTTTGAACGTCGGCTGAGAAAGAGTAAGTAAATAGTGAGGCAGAAGTGTTTGGGTGTTTGCATTCAGTCTCGTCTTGGCCTACATTAGTTCATACAGCTCAGTTAAAATGTGATATTATTAGTGATTACAGATGAAGTATTTTTGTTAGGAATATTCTTTATAAAAAGAAATGTGTTTATTTTTCAGAAATTGCCACGAGGTGTTTAAATTTAGTTATAGTTTCTGCATTCCTGTGCATCCTCATGTGTTTGACAGTAAATTAAGTAATTAATAATAATAATAATAATAATTTTAAATATTTGCTCTTGTCGTTCGTTATTAATATTCCCAGTCGAAATTCTCATACAATTTTAAACATGGTGTCTTTTGTTAGAAATTGGTTTAAATCGTGGGCATTGTGGGTATGGGCACTTTTCATCGGTTTATTGGCATCTGAATCTGAACTCTTGCCAAAGTTGCAGTCTGCCGAAATAAAGGAGGACATACCCAAAAAGAAAATAATAATAAAGAAGAAAAAGAAAGTAAAAAAGAATGAGGTTAGTGAGAACGAGGGTAAAATTGAAGAAGCAGAGAGAGATATAGAAGAAAAGAGTCAAGAGGATCAAGATATATGTTTAAGTGCAGAAAATGTGACGCATGAAGAAGAAAGTGAAAATTATGTTACCGATGAAAACGTAGTATTAAAAGGAAGTGAAAATCATGTTATTGACGAAAGCTTGGTATTAGAATCCAAAAATAGTTGCGAAACTGAAATTGTTCTTCCAGAAACTGAAAACTTAGTCGATGATACTATCATTGAAAGTGAAGAGAATTCGGATAATAATGAAGAAGATAATATCCCATGGATAGGTGCCGGACGAGGGAGTGGACTTACTAGGTATTCTGGAGTCCAGAACTTGATGGATACTGAGGAGGATAATGATCAGCCTTTGGTTGTTGAAAGAAGGGCTCCAATGCTCATTCCTAGAAGGGAAGGTGGTCCACTTACTCTCACCAGAGGATCTTTAATTAAAAGTTTGAGTCACGAAAAAGTTCGTCTGGAAGAGATTCCAGAAGAAGATCGTCATCCTTCTCCACGGAATGTAGAATCGGCTTTAGAAGACACTGATAAAATATGGGCACAGTTAGTTGCTCGGTACACAGAAGCAAATAGTGTTGAAAAGAGAAACCAAGATGGCAGCGATACATTTGAAAACAAATTCATAAAAGATTCTGTTAGGGATTTTACTGATGAAAATATGACTTCAAAAGAATTTTCAGATGAAGTAGGAAAACGTCTTCAAATGTATTTGGAAATGGTGGGAGATAATGTAGAACTGCAAAATAATAGACGCGAAGAAGGAACAAATGAAATCGAAGACGAAAATGAAAAAGATTTGGGCCTAAGTGAAGATGGTAAACACAAAATATTTATTATGATTGAAGACGATGAAAGTAGTGGGGATAAAGAAGAAACTGATGATGTTTTTTCAAAAGATTACATGGATATTAAAGTAAGTGCCGATCACTCAGAGGCTGACATACAAGAACATTTTGAAAAGGACGATGAAGGAGAAAACTTTGAGGAAATAGAACCTACAAAAGTATTAGAGTGCGAACAAGTTGGGTTGGGAGAAGGTTATTACGATGAAGAGGAAGAAACTGAGACACAAAAAACAAGTTTACCAGGAAATGATGAGAATGTTACAGAAATAACACAAACTCCTAACTTAATTAAACTTGAAACAGTTGATCCCATTACAAAAGAGGAGACCACCGATGATCCCAATGATTTTGACAATATGAAAACGGAGAGTGAACCGCTAGTTGAAGTTCAAGAAACAGCTTCAAAAGACGAAGAAGCTCCTGTGTTTACTATTAAAATTAGGAAAAAATCGAAACCAGCCATTACTGAATCTGAACTTATAAGTGAATCCAGTACTTCAGAATCATTGTCAAATGTAAAAAATGAAGATCCTGATAGAACGAAAGAAAAGGAAGAATCTTTTCATCAGGATTCGAAATCTGTAGTTGAAGACGTTCCAGCCGTGACTTTTATTTTGCCGAAGAAGAAAAAGAAAAAGGAAACTGTTGAAGAGAAAAAGATAGAGGAGAAAACTGAAAATCAGAAATCAGAAAATGCTGAGCTATCTCTATCAGCTGATTTACAATCTACAGACATGAAAAGAGGGCTTCTTAATGAATATCATGATTCATCTGTTACGAATACTAGAGGAGAAAAAAGGGACGGAGAAACTGTTGATCCATACAATTCAAAAAGACGTTCTAGTAGAGACCTTTGGAAAATGGAAGTGGAAAAATTTTTGGAAGATCCAAATACGATTCATAGGGAAAGAACGGAAACTGATAAAGGAGAAGATATATTTAGCACTAGATTCGAAGAATTTCCAGAAGATTATATTGTTGAAGAAGATATTTCAGATCATCCTATTACAGAATCAAACGACGATAAAATTTTTGTTGAAGAAAGCGAAAATACTGATTTTGAACACACAGCAAACATTTCAGAGGATCATGTAGAGACTAAAGAGAGTACATCAAAAGTTTCAGAATTTCAGGGCGAACAGATTGAATCAGAAAAAGATGGAAAAGAAATAGATAATACATTTGAAGATAATGATTTCGAAATAAGTGTAAATAAAAGAAAATTGGATGAAAATTTTAGCGAAGAAATTCTAGAAACAAATTTGACGAAGGTTCTAGACATTAACGAAGAAAAATCATCAAAAAAATTAAAAGATGACATGGAATATTCTCAAGAAGAATCTGAACCACCTTGCAAAATTGAGGTGCCAAAACCGGTTCAGTTAATTGATGTTTGTGATATTTTAACAAATTCGGAGCAAAATTTAGTTGCCAGAATATTAACTCGGAAGAATAAAGATGATGTAGAGGAATCTGGAGATTATGATTCTGAACAATCAAGTATAATTGAATTCAAAGAAGAATTCTCGAAAGATGAACCAGCTTCGCCAAAGATTGAAGAATTTACTGATAAACTTGAAGATGAGAGTCAAGAAATTGTGGAGTGCGTATTAGTTGAAGAACATAAATTACTTGAACATTTGGATACTGATGAAAAATTTCTTTCCATTAAAAGTCAAGAATTAGAACACGAAGCCTCTCCAGCAGAAGTACTTAGTGCTGTCCCCAAAAGTGAAAAAGATATTGTATTAGAATCAATACGAAAAGAAAGAGATTCAAATACTAAAGATTTTGTGGACGATTCAGACTTACCAGATTATTTAGAAGATGTGAAGGATTTACTTGTTCCACGAGTAAGACGTAAGAAGACTAGGAGATGCGACCCCCTCAACGAAATTCTAAAAATTAAAGAACCTGATCATGATAAAACTTCTATTGCAACGTCTTCGAAAGGTAACATTTTAGATTTTAATAAAACTCACGAAGAAGATATGAACGAAGCGGCGAGCCTTCTTAGGAAGAAAGCATCTGATGGTAGTGTTTCAAGGCCGAATGATGAATTTTCGCTTACTGAAGAAGAAATAAAAGAACTTGAAGAAATTAATAAAGAACAAGAAGCTTACAGAGCTGCCCAACGTAAGGAACTGGAAAAATTTTTGGCGATGCCAGCCGCGTTAACTGAACAAGAACAGAGAGAATTAGAGGAATTTCTTGCAGAAGAAGAAACTGATAAGGTGGCTATTGCTGCGAGTGAAGCACGCTTGGAAGCTTTATTATCAGAAGTACGTAAAAGATTGGCAGAATCTGGAATGGATGTTGATGATGAAAATCTCGATCGGTATATGACACTTCCAACTGACTTAACGGAGGAAGAAGAACGGCTTCTATCGATAGATGATGATGAAGAAGAAGAGAAAGGTCGAAACGATTTTGATACTGAAGAAGATTATAGAGAATATATCAAACAAAGGTACTTACAAGAGTTGGAAGAAGATAGAATCAGAGTAGAAGAAGAGGAACTAGAGTTTGGAGAATACTACGACGACGATGAAGATTATAATTATGAAGTAGAAGATGATTATGGAGAGGGAGAGTATTTGGAAAGCGATTTCGTTGTAATGTCCGAAAAAGAAAAAGAAAAGGTAGATACGAAGGACGAAGCAGTTGGAACAGAAGAAGAAGAAGAAGCTTCAAATTTTGAAGAGAAAAAAAGCAAAAAAGGAAAGAAGTTTTTTAATTTAGGTGGCCCTCAATCAACAGGATCCTCTTCGAAAGGATCATCTTCAAAAGGATCAAGGGCAAGCTTGGATAAACAGAGTTCGAAAGGGTCAAGTTTAGAAGGATTAGTTGAGGACGACACAAATTTAGAGCCTAGCAATCAGCAATCGAAGAAGTTTTTTCGTTTCGGAAGCCTTTCTATCAAAAGAAAGAAAAAGAGTAGTGACGAATATTCAGAATGTGATCCTGTGATAAACGAAATCGAAAAGGAGGTTCCTGACGCCAACGAAGAAATTAATACGGAACATAAATTAACGCGTAAAAATACAAGTCATTTCGCGAAACTAATAGCACCTAAAGGTAGTTCTGAAGAATGTGATTTAAAAAAAAAAGAGAATATGCTTTTATTATTGAAAATAATGCAAAAACATAACAAGGCGTCAAATACCATGGAAGTTAGAAACGTTACTGAATCTAAAGACTTACCAATCAAAGTTTTTAATAATAATAATAATAATAATAATAATAATGATAATCCACATGAAATTAACAGTATTAATGAAAAATTAGGAAACTTATTATTAGAATCGAAAGATATATCAGATAGATCCCGTAATTCATCACATTGTTCTAGTCCGTGTTCAAAGAATACCCGAGATTTGCCTTGTACAAATGTCGAAACAAATGATTGGGAATTCCTCGATTTGGGTGACACGGAAACATCTTTACGAAATTCTAATAATTCAAAATCTGAAAAAGATTCACGGGATTCTCTGGCGTGTAAATCCCTTTTGGTTAATGAGGAGTCAACAGAGAAATCAACTCGCGTATTAGATACCCGGTACTCGAATAGTTCACCTTTAGCAGATGATACTGATGAGTTCGTTTTCATTCAGACAGATAGAAAAAGTGCGACAAATTCCGCCGCACCCAGTCCGTCCCGTTATTTGAGCTCGGACAAAGAGATTGATGAACGCAAAAATCGACCAATTTTGACGGAGGTGTCGAATTTGAAGGGTTAGTTTCACCTCCTTTGATATTCAACTTCTTTTTCAAGAACTCGAAATTATAATAAAAAAATTTCCGATATATATATATATATATATATATATATATATATATATATATATATATATATATATATATATATATATATATATATATATATATATATATATATATATATATATATATATATATATATATATATATATATATATATGAAAGAATGTAAGTGTATGTCTGTGCATGTTCATGTTTTGTGAGGAATAGAGAATCATGTGAGAGATATTTAGGATCTTTAGTTATGTATCACACTCACTCACACTTGCGCATACATACACGCGTATATATATATATATATATATATATATATATATATATATATATATATATATATATATATATATATATATATATATATATATATATATATATTACACACACACACACACACACACACACACATACATATATATATATATATATATATATATATATATATATATATATATATATATATATATATATATATATATATATATATATATATATATATATATATATATATATATATAAAGTGATGGTGACGATTAATCGTTATATTTTTCCTCAATCGTCACCCTCAATTTTCTGTCGATTATTTTGACGATTAATTTACACATATATGCTTATAAATATCTGTTCCACCCTCTTCTATTGATAGTGAGAGGCTGTTTAGTAGTGGGGACTCTCCAATACGAAATCGAATTACCCCAGAAATTAGAGGAAAGATTGCTTCTGCATCACAGTTTAAGTGCTCTAAATTTAAGGCATTAGAATTCTGCATATTTGGCCATGTTCTCGCATATTAAAAAATTTTAAATCATTTTTCTGAAGACACTATTATACTATATATTAAAATTGCATGATTTTACACATTGGAATGAAGAATAAAGGAAAGACAATTTAATTCTTCCGTATGAAATTTTTAAATTTAGTAAAAAAAATGGAAATTTTGTAAAATGTACTTTTTCAGTTTCATCGTCATCGGCAAAAAATTCTTAATCGTCCCATCACCCACCCATATATATAATATATATATATATATATATATATATATATATATATATATATATATATATATATATATATATATATATATATATATATATATATATATATATATGCGCTCATCACATTTCCGCTCTGCCTAACTCACTTTGTAATAGACTCTTTCCAGTATTTTCCATTTTTTTTCCTTTTTCACAATGTAAATACTTTAAAAACTTCACTTTTGTTTGTACTTTCTGATCTTTTTCTCTAGATAAACCTATTCTTATCTTTATTTTGACTTTCCTGTACCCACACTGTTCCAATCCCACTTATTCTAAAATTACTTCCATGTTTTCTTTCATATCGTTTCGTGGATGGTATGTTAGATCGTTACTTGAACACTTTCCGTAGTTCTCTGGATTTTATGTATAATTTTCATTTTCCTTTTTGACACTGTTCTATATCGATCATTTGGTAGAGAGGTATCATTTTTTGCAGAGTCAGTCCCTTTCCTCTCAGTCAGCACTATCGAATATCATTTTCCTACGGAGAGTAACTTTTTCTTACCTTTAATTGTGTGATTTTACGCCATATTCTGACTTGTAATCAAAGTTTCATTCTCAGTTTTTGATAACCCTCCTCTTCCACACAATGGAGTTCTCTAAATTACTCTTGTCCATCTTTCTTTTACATCTGGTATCGTCAAGACCTCTTATTCTGTACTCTTCATTTCATGTTTCTTTTTCTAAACCCTTACCCTTTAGCCACTCCATATAATGTTTTCTAACAGCTAGCTTCATCCACCTTCATATCTTCGGCCTTGTGACTGCCACTTTCCCTTTTCAACTATTAAGATATTCTACTTTGTCCCAAGCTTTCATAGTCTCCACTATTGCTTTCACACTTTTACATATCTCTATAGTCTCATTATATATATATATATATATATAATATATATATATATATATATATATATATATATATATATATATATATATATATATATATATATATATATATATATATATATATATATATATATATATATATATTTCGTTTGATTTTATTTACGACACTTTTATGTCATCCACAACTTACCTTTTACCACAAGATGTGTCTCCTTTTATTCCTTCTATTCACTTCCTTACCAATGTTTTTGTTGTCTTGTTACATCCGTGATTGAATCCTTCCGTTCTATCTATTCTATCTATTCCTTTATTGTTTTCCTCACCAAACTTTTCCAACTTTCCTCTACTTCTTCCGACAATTCATTCTTGATGAAACACCGTTTTTTTTCTTGTTTGCATCTTTATGGCTTTTATTTTCCATATTCAATACAAGCAACCTGTGATCTTTGGTCGTAGGAAACTTTGACCTTTTTTTGTATCTACGAGACTTCATTCTCGTGACGTGACCCACCTCATTATATTCCTTCAGTAACTACACACATTTCTCCAGTCTGATTTTATTGAAGTGTGCATGAAATAAGTTTCATTTGTTACCAAATATTCCTACAAAAAAAGAGCAATGCCAGAATAAATCCAACATTACATCAAGTGACATATCCTTCACCTAATTATCTACCCTTTTCTTCCCCACGCATCCTAACTATCTCTTCTTCGCTCGGGATACGCATCTTGGTCACGGAGTAGATATTTTCACCATATAAATAAATTACTGTACATAATACAATCAAAAAATAAATTATCTTTGGTAATTGTATTTCCTATCCACAACAACTACATGAAAAGACGATTCATATGAAAAGTTAAAAAAAGTTATTGTTGTTAATTTTTCAGCTTGAATAATAATGTTTGGCTTGTTTCTATAGTCAAAAGTAAACAGGAGAGTAGGAGACCGGATCCTGGTCTTAAAAGATGCTCAAGAAATGAGAAAATTGGTTTTCTTATAGCAGTTCAATCATTTCACGGATTATTTGATAATTTTTTCTAAGTTTAGAGTTTATGCTGACTTTTTAATCTTACCCTGTTTTTATTTGGTTAAAAAAAAAATTCCTGATTCTAACGTGTTTACATAGAAATATGTTAGAACACACAGTATATATATATATATATATATATATATATATATATATATATATATATATATATATATATATATATATATATATATATATATATTATATATTATATATATATTTATTTATTTATTTCAGACACCGAAATGTCTAGGGCAGGAGGCCGCCTCGCCACCAAATCTACCAAACCTACCAAACCAACCAAACCTACTGAAAATGGGGTAAGTGTCAATAATGATGATTGTCTCGATGGTTTCATAGATAGCGCTTACGATGTGTCTACCACTGTTCAGTCCGCAGCTTCTAACCCAAGCCTAAGCTGCTCAAAGTTATCCCCGCAAAACTCTGTCGAATGTTTAGACAGGCAACCGTCTCTTCAAGAACTCATTGAAGCTGAGTTGACGGCTCGATTCGCTCCTTTACAACCTGATTCCTTAGAAGGTCTCATAACTCAAGAGTATCATGAACATACACGAACTATTATTAATGGAAATGATGTCACTTCCTCATGCACAGCGCTTCTTGACTCATTGGAAGAACAACCATTCAGTCTAGATTCCCTCGCTGATGCTGAGAGTGGTGTTGATCTTACATCGCCTC
>SEYY01012007.1:92500-97500 GCA_009176605.1 Armadillidium nasatum | reverse complement strand
GAGTTCAGCTTTAGAGGAAGGTAAAACGGCAGTTTTGCCGTCAGAAGAAACTAGGGGAGGAAAAGAGGACGGAGCAAAGTTAGAGTTGACCTATTTTTTTTATTTTTTTATTTTTGGCAAAATATCTGAAAGGGCGTAAAGAAGAGGAACCAGAAAGATTTTTGCATTTACTACGGAGAATAGATTTTGCACGACTCCGTAATGAAATATAAGATGCACGAGTTTCTAGAGTTTGAAAACGATGATAATCCCTGAAGGCAGCATCCTTACGGCGGATGACACTAGAACAAGCAATGGTAAATCAAGGTTTGTTTGGTTTAGTAGAAGGGAAAGAATTTGAAATGTACGCCTCCATGCCATAGAGAATCACCTCGGTTAAGCACACTCCTAGGGACTCCTCCCACAAAAACAATAATCATTCCATAGGAAATCAGGGAAGTACAACCGTAGGTCAGAACAGTCTCCTCGCCGAAGGTGGAGACCGTTCTTGAGGAAGACTTGAAGAGACAGAACAAGATACAGATATAAGGAGGTGGTCAGGTGAATCCAGAGGAGTAAAGAAGTTTAGCAGTGTAAGGAGAAGAATTGGTTTTGTTAATTAAAAAATTTAAATAACAAGTCTCTGATCATGAACGTAAAGCTTCCTGAGTTGTTTAAACAAAACCCTGAGTAATTGGCTCATAAAAAAAAAAGGTCACAATCAATTGCATAGAACGAGAAAATATTATATCAGTGGAGGATATTCCATAAAAAAGATCTTATATCATTTTAAGAGAAAAGGACTGAGGATGCTACTTTGCTACTTTGTAGGACTCTAACTTTCTTTTTAACACTCTCTAATGTATTTTGATGTAGTTGTGTACTTTTATCTTTTTTTTTGATAATTGAACGATTAGGAAGAACTCTTATTTTCATTCTTAGAATACTAAATCCTTGCGCTATATTAATTTCATTTTTTCTTTTTTAAGTTCAAAAATATCTTTATTTACACTGCCTAAATTAATAATTTCTTTTGTGATTTAAAATTTATTATTATTATTATTATTTGAAAAAAAAAATTCTTTTGACTCAGACTCGGTATATATATATATATATATATATATATATATATATATATATATATATATATATATATATATATATATATATATATATATATATATATATATATATATATATATATATATATATATAATATATATATATATATATATATAGAGTTTATGGTTCTTTTGAACCCTTCTAAAGAAGGCATAGTAATATATAATTATGGCTCTTAACAAACCCATTTTCCCTCAAATGTTGAAGGCTGTTTTGTTTACATTTTATGCCTTTTTTCCCCCTTCACCAAGTCGATTCCCCTCTTCAGCCTTTCGTAATAATTGTTCACTTCTCTCAACAATAAAGGAGCAAGGACTCGAAAACTCAAATCCTAATAAATAAGATACCATTTAATGCAGGTTTCCACGCACACACACACACGCGTATATATATATATATATATATATATATATATATATATATATATATATATATATATATATATATATATATATATATATATATATATATATATATATATATATATATATATATATATATATATGTGTGTGTGTATTTGTTTGTTTGTGTGCGTACGCGCGCGCGTATGTGTGTGTGTGCTTGGATCAAAGATCGAAAAGCGACCTAAACGTTTGAAGACTTTAAAGAAATAAGAACGACACGAAATTTGTCAAATTAAAATTGTTTTTGAAAATTTGTTATTTAGGTTAGGAAGCAACTTTTAGATTAGCGAGCGATGCGGGAATAAGTTAGATGATGATACGTAGGAGAACTTGTATTTCCTTCCTTTCTTTTGGGTGGTAATGTTGGGTAGAGGTTTGGTTTGGTAATAGTAGGAAAAACGGAAAACCATAAGTTGTTCTAGTTGTGTTTGTGTGCGCGCGCGCGTGTGTTTTTTTTTTTTTAATGGCTCATTTAACGTTTTTGATCTTTGGGTTTTACGTAAGCAACAAGCAAGCACTCACACACACCTACACACACACACTCACTACTCACTCACTATATATATATATATATATATATATATATATATATATATATATATATATATATATATATATATATATATATATATATATATATATATATATATATATATAATATATATATATATATATATATATATATATATATATAGGGTAATGTGAAGGACGAGGAGCTGTGGCCAGAGGAATCGAAGCCTTCCTCGAAGGCTGTCTTCGACGATTTCGAGAAAATGGAGAAGGAGGTGATCCTCGAGATGGAGAAAGAGAATGAAGAGAAGAAAATGAAGAGAGAAGGAGATAAAAAAGGCAAAAAGAAGAAGAAAAAGAAAACAGATTCAGAAAAGGAGAATATAAGGTATATATATATATATATATATATATATATATATATATATATATATATATATATATATATATATATATATATATATATATATATATATATATATATATATATAATATATATATATATATATATATATATATATATATATAATATATATATATATATATATATATATATATATATATATATATATATATATATATATATATATATATATATATATATATATAATATTTAAATCTTATTTTTCAATCTTGTTACACGCACACATGTGCGTGCGTGTTAGTTTAAAAAAAAAAATTAGTTGCAAAGCCGTTGGAGGATGGTGAGATATGGTTCGTGTTTCGGATTATAAATGTGTGTATAATAATAAGCAATTTATTTTGTAAGTTAATTTTGGGGTCACGAAAGACTTCTTCTTCTTCGGGAGTCACAACAACAACAACAACAACACGAGTCGCTTTATTTTATTTTTATATAAATTTTTGAGTCACGAAAAATGAGAAACTGAGTCAAAGAGTCGCCTTGTTTTATATTTTATTGACTAATTAATTATTTTATCTTCTTGTTATATTTTTATTAAGAAAAGAAGAAAAAAAAAAAAAGAGTGAGAGAGACAGAAAAAGAAGTAAGGCAGAAAGAAGCTTTGGGAATGGACTCCATTTTTCATTCCGTTGTCTTGAAGGTGACTCGTGATTTCGCGACTTGTCCAGTGATAAAAAACGAAAAAAAAAAAAAAAAAAAAAAAAAAAACTTCCGTGATTTAAACTTTGAGTCAATATTTTGTTTCTCCCCTCATTTTCGGTCTCTTTGAATGAAACTGTTTTTGTTTTTGTTGTTGATTGTTAATATTGTGCAAATGCTTATCGAGGGGTTGAAAAGGTTTTAATAGTAATTTTCACATATTTTGAGAGTGCTGCGTATATTAAAATAATAAATTTTAGGAATTTTTTTTTTTAAATACTCTTATTTTTTGTATATTACATTGTTACTTGTATAGGTGGCAATTCTATATGGCTTGAGATAAATATTTTATATACCTATGGAATGGGTGGATGTTTTAAGTCACCTAAGCGGACAACCATCCATAAGAAATACTTCATTTTCTAATAAAAATGTATCTGTTTTATCCAAACGACCTGTGGCTTTTGACCCTCATTTACCCCGTTACATATTTCGGTTAAGAGATTTGGAAAGAATAAAACGAGCGAAGGAAGTTCGCTTTTCTGATGAGAACAGTTACGCTTTTATTGTTTTTCAAGACGATTACGACGATAATGAAGATACTAAAAAGCAAGAAACTATTCGGTACGAATATTCGAAGGACGGAAATAATCACTGCGTCACAATTTCATTTTTGTCTGAAAATATAAGTAAAAATTCAAGTACTCTTAATGAGCAGTCAGATGCGCCTTTCGATATTACTTGCTCATCAAACTCCAAAGAGAAGAATAGATTAAGTTCTAGGTGTATTTCAAGTAAAGATTTCAAGACCTTGGAGGGAACTCCTTCATTGAATACATCATCTTTTAAAAGAACTTCTGTTATAAAACTGACTTTAATTCAATCTTCAAGTTCAAATCGAATGGTACCAGGCTTGCAAGTTTCAAATTGTGTTTCTTCTTTATCCGAGATGCAGTTTCATAAGGATTCCGTGTTGGGGTCAGGTTTATTTATTCCTTTCAACTACCAGGCTATTAATTTCAACCCTTTTCCCAAGCCTGAAGATTCTCTACAACTTGAACATGATTCAAGTGCTGAGTCGTCATTGACTGATATGCTGGTAAAGCCGAATTGTAGTGAAGGAATTAAAAATAAAATTAACGATATACTTGTGTCAATGTCAAAAAGAGAAATTTCCTCAGAGAAACCCAAGGACATTGAAACAAATTTTCAATTTATTTCGGCACCAACCATATCTATTTCCCCTAGAAGTAAAACAGTTCCATCTCCCAGAAATGAAAGTTTGTCAGACATTAATTCTAGTAGAGGATCTTTAGAATCTAATAGAGTTGCACATAGTGATAGACCTATTAAATATTCAGCACAACATAAAAAGACGATCAAGAATTCTGAAAATATTTTGATGAAAAGTAAAGTAGAGAATTCGCTCAGTGAATCGTCGGAAAGCTCGACAGACGAATTGAAACGTTCACAAAACATTGGTAAAGGAAGAGTTCAAAAGAAATTCAAAAGTAATATACCATTACCTGTTCAAACTATTGTGAAAGATAAGGAGATGCCTTACACAAAGTTTGAGAAACTAAGAAAGGAAAATACCAATGGAAAAACTAAAAGGGGTGTTTCACCTAAAGCTAAAATTAGTGACCTTAGATTTTCAAAAGCGAAAGAAAAGACAAAATCTCCACTGTTGAAAAAGAAGTTTCGTCGTTCGTCTCCAACTTCAAAAAATAACTGTAGTTCAAAGCAATTAAGTCTAAAGCCTTCTCTTCAAAATAAAGCTATGGAAAACTTGCCTAAAATTACTTATTCAAGGAGGCCTATACGACTTCCGATTGTAGGGTGCACCCAAAAGGACAGGGATTTTATCAATTCAAAACTGAAGAAATTAAATTCCCAGTTTGTTCCTCCCAAATCAAGCAACA
>SEYY01012007.1:80000-85000 GCA_009176605.1 Armadillidium nasatum | reverse complement strand
TATATATATATATATATATATATATATATATATATATATATATATATATATATATATATATATATATATATATATATATATATATATTATAATTTTTTTTTTTTTTTTTTTTTTTTTTTTTTTAATTTCAGATTTTAAAAAAATTTAAATTTAACTGATTTATTATGCAGTCAAACTTCTTGAAAATTTTATATAAAATTTACTTGGGTATAATATCATATTAGTTGTTATATTTAAGTCTTGTGCTTTAACTTAAATTTTGTAAACTTCTCCTCTGAGAGAATTAGAAACATTGCTTAGTAATTTCATTTAAGTTTACACGATTAAACGAACTAATAAATGCATACATACGTGTGTGTGTGAATGTGTGTTATATTTGAAACGATACGGAAGTGAACTTGCATATTGTTTCTAATTCAAAATGTGTGAGCAAGTGTTTTACTGAAGATATAGAATTTACTATAGATAAGAGAAGACGTATTGGACCGATGCACGTAACGAGAGTGAGAGAGAAAAAGAACACCGATATAGGTTAAGGTAGAATAGAACAGAGAGAGAAAAAGAACAGCTGTAGAATACAACAGGTATTTATGAAGTGTTTTTGAAATGACTATTGGGATAGGCAAAGAAATGAAGGATATTGGCCAAAGAGTTTGGGAGGCGTACAATGATTAAAAATTTGAAAAGAGTAAAGAAGAACGGTAAGATATTTGACTATTCATCTTTCAGTAATATTGTAAATGTTTTACTTATCCTATGGGTAGGTATAGCTTGGACGATGAAGATGGTTCGAAATGCTTATGGAAGGTGAATCCAATTTACAATTATGCTCAAATGATTATTAACTTTGCTTACAAGCTAAATTTATTATGGAGAGTGGGAGGGAGACCTCTCTAGCAGCAGAATCGAAATAAGGGTTATGAGTTGAATTGGAAGAATATTGAGAGGTAGTAGAAAGGCATTTTAAATATGCGTGGACGAAATTAGAGGGATAATTACATTGAAATTTGCAAATATGAGGGAATTGCTAAGAGAGATTTTTTTTTTTTGGTTTGAACATTGGATAGAAAACCTAAAAATTCGAACAAAGGAATTACGAGTACATAGTGTGATTCAAGCGAATTGAAAGGAATTACGAGTACATAGTGTGATTCAAGCGAATTGGAATATTGTAAAGGAAACAATTATATAGAAAGGATATATATATATATATATATATATATATATATATATATATATATATATATATATATATATATATATATATATATATATATATATATATATATATATATATATATATATATATATATATATATATATATATATATATATATGGGGCCGGATAGAAAATTTGCCGAATACCACATATCCGGCAATTTTCAAAAGCCGAATACCGGAAATTGCTAATTATTCCTTTAAATTCACATTAATTACTTTTAAATAGTATATATATATATATATATATATATATATATATATATATATATATATATATATATATATATATATATATATATATAATATATATATATATATATATATAGGCTTAGGTGTAGATTGTTTCTGACTTTCGATATTTTTTATATTATTTTTTTATGTCGATATTTTATTTTAATCGATATTTTTATACCTATAATTAGCCCTAGGCTACTATGTCGTGCAAACGTTCTTGTGTACGTTAGGTCTCTTTTACGGCAAATTCTTGTGTAGGTTAGGCCTCTTTTTACGGCAATTTCGGTAGTTCAGGTTATGATAAGTCGAATTAGGTTCTGCTAGAAAAGTAAGTAATAATAATTGTGTATATGTCTAATGTAATAGGGCCGTAGACCTCTAATTCTCGGCAAAGTTCTTGTTTATTTACGTTAGGCCTCTCCGATATTTTCGATTATCGATATTTTCGGACAATCGAAAGTCAGAAACAATCTACACCTTTACCATATATATATATATATATATATATATATATATATATATATATATATATATATATATATATATATATATATATATATATATATATATATATATATATATATATATATATATATATATATGGGTTGGACAAAAACTATGGAAACTCCTAGTAAATGTATGAATTTATTTATTAATATTTATACTATGGTACGACCTCATTCGCATTCATAACCGCCTAAATTATTTTAGAAATAGACAAATATAAGTCCTGGATGGTTCATAATGTGACATTATACCATTTCTCATGGAAAACTAGACGAAGTCCCAGTAGGAATGCTGGTGGTTAATAGCGATCCCAAATCCTATTTTCCAATACTAACCACAGAAGCTCTGATCTTAAAGTCTGACGATTGTAGGGACCAGTGAAGATATGAGACCTCATCTGCATACTAAACCACGACTGGACAATGGGTTGTATGAATTGGGCCTTATTATCTTGATAATTGGCACCACCACCAAAAAAACCATCTCTACACCATATTTTGAAGCTGGTTACTCAAAGTACAATGTATGGTGATAATTGAGCATGCAGAATACCATGATATACCTGCCCAAACTATGATGGAACCTAATCCATGCTTCATTTGAGGCAAAAGAGAGTTCAGATCCCATTTGTGGGATGGTGTTCTCTACACGTAAACTCGGCTGGTAGTTGGGGACAGTGAGAGGTCGATTCATCTAACGAGAGGACTATCATCCATTGATCGGCAATTCAATCCTTATGAGTATTACACCACTCTCTTCACTTTCTCAAGTTCATGTCGTTTACACAAGGTTAGGAGATTGCAGCACGCCGTGAATATTCAGCCTATTGAGTTTAATCCTCGCCGTTTTTGTGCTGACATAGTTTGCAAAACTGATATTCAACTTAATAGTAAGTTTCGTAGCCTTTTTCTTATTGATCGTCTGTCTCTGTGACCCAATTTCAACTTACGTTCACATTGATGTTCATCTAAATATGTTTCCCTTAAGTATAATGTGGGCTGATGATCTTGGATACTGTATCTGAGTCAATAATTTTCCATCTTTGAAACTCTGGAAACTTGGACATACGTCCTTTGTACCAACACAGAATGTTGATCACAAATTGATGCCTCATACCGACGTTATAGACTACCTATCACACGTGACACACGAGCGCTTGTGGCTTTTCTTCGATTTTGAGTAGTTGACCTTTTGTCTTATTTACCCATTCATTCTTTCTACCATTTTCATATTATTTTTTCAACCCCAATATATATATATATATATATATATATATATATATATATATATATATATATATATATATATATATATATATATATATATATATATATATATATATATATATATATATATATATATATATATATATATATATATATATATATATATATATATATATAATCGTAGTTATTTAAATAATTTAATAAATTTTTGAAAGCATATTTATATTTATTCAGTATGAATAGTCAAAGGTTTTGTTATACAGAATAAAGTTGAAAAAGATCGAACAAAAAACATATTGTATACTTTATTAATTTTAAAACTCTGTTCTCAAAATTTAAAAACTTACCTTAAATCCGATCGGAGAGACCTGATAACTGGATAGTAGCTGGATATCCGGCCAATCCCATATATATATATATATATATATATATATATATATATATATATATATATATATATATATATATATATATATATATATATATATATATATATATATATATATATATATATATATATATATATATATATATATATATATATATATATATATATATATATATATATATATATATATATTATATATATATATATATATATATATATATATATATATATATATATATATATATATATATATATATATATATATATATATATATATATATATATATATATATATATATATATATATATATATATATATATATATATATATATATATATATATATTGCTTTTGAAGTGGGAGGAGATTTTTTCAATTCTGTAAATATTGATGTTCTTGTCATTGAGTATTCAATGAACTTATTTTCCTACTGTCACGAGATATTACTTTTTCTTAGAGAAATCAGCAAGAAAACGTCCGACTATTTCAACTTTTATTTCATTTATATTTTTTTAAAAGGATGATTTCTTGTAGTTGGTGGGAGAAATTTTGGATTTGTTGCTGAAGCGGTTAATTATATTGACTTTTTTTTTTTTTTTTTTTTTTTTTTTTTTTTTTTTTTTTTTTTTTTTTTTTGAAGCATGATTTGTAAGACAAAAGACTAATGTCTTAAATGCCTCCCGTCTTCATTCCGTTTGTTTTAGCATAGAAGCGAGTTTAATTATAGAATGCAGATGTTGGCTAATTATTCATAATAGTCTTCATCTTTTTTTTCTTTTAAATATATAGATAATTATACGATTTTGTGTGTGTGTATGTGTGTTTAATCAGTATAGTAAATTCCTTTGTATTTTTAATGTAAATTTCTGAGACTAATGTTTGTTATTTGTTGTGTATCATTGAGGTTATATTTTCTTCTGTTTGTTTAATGCAATTATGAGTAGCGTGTGGCTTCGCCCTCACCGTTTATTATTATAATTTTCATTTTATTATTAATAATTTTTGGCATGCATTTTTAAGTTGCGATATATATATATATATATATATATATATATATATATATATATATATATATATATATATATATATATATATATATATATATATATATATATATATATATATATATATATATATTTACTAGTCTTTAGTGGCAGTAAATGATTTGGAAGAAACATATGATGAAAACTTCGACAACCACGATTTAATTCCAAGTAAAAAAATCGTAGAAAATGGTGAGCCCATTCGGAGCTCAAGTCTACATTTATCTGAAGATGAAACGGATCCTGCTTTAAATGTTTCAGTCGAAGACGACGATCTTTCCAATATAAGCGTCAAACAGTTGGTGAGTAAGGTTTCAGGATTGCCCTTAGAATGTGTTCGTGTTAATAGTGAATAAATTTTCCATTTGTGAGTAATAATAAT
>SEYY01012007.1:60000-75000 GCA_009176605.1 Armadillidium nasatum | reverse complement strand
AATAAGACTTTACCTAAAATGAAGCTTTTTAATAAGCATGGGAGCTTTGCAAATGATGTAATTGACCGTACAGATATGGATAGAGTGAGTATTTATTATTATTATTATTATCATCATTATTATTATTATTATTATTATTGTTCTGGTGGTAATTAGGATTTACAGCAAGTGTTAGTCTTAAGGGTTTTAACTCTTTCTTTCACAGTTTTTTTTCTATTTTTACATGGATTGAAATGACATTCCTTTCCACAGCTATGAGAAAGGGATGTTGTTTTTTATGTAAGTCTTCCTTTAATTTCTCTCTAAAAGTTTCATTATCATAGTTCACTGATTCTTTGTGAGTTAACATCACTGCTTTTCTATCAAAAACTTTTTGGAGCTAGGAAAGTATAAATTTTCCTTGCACAACTTTATTTTATTGAAGGGTGCTAAGGAGTTTGCAAGATAATTTGAATGCCTGTTGTGAGCCACCTTTAATTATTTTCGAAACGTCCATTTTTTTTTTGTATGAAAGGTGGAGTAGTCGAATTTAAAAATTTTAACAAGTCTTTAGTGTGTAGATAATTATGTAAGAATGTAGTGGAATATGATGGTATAATGCTTACAAATAAGTGTAGTTAAGATGAAGGGATTCTTCCATACTAAAGATTTTTTTTTTTTTTTTACATCTGATCAACCATTTGTTTCACAGTCTGGGAAATCAGAATGTATATTTTGACAGGTGTTTGAGAATGATAAAAGGGCGGGAGGAGTTTTATTTTAATATTTGATGTCATATGTTGTAAAAATTAAAGATTTTTGAAGAATAAGTAAGGGGTGATCCAAAAAGATTTTTTTTATTAATAGTGGAGAAAATCATAGAAAAGGGTTTTACTAATTCAAATGTGAATATCAGAAGACATGAGAGTTTTTTTTTTAATGAATTAGAAGAGAAAATATCTTAATACTCGTAGGACCTAAAGGGGATCAGTGGTAATTATTACCCTTGTTAAGACGTGAAATAAATAAAGAAGTCTTTTCGCTGATGACAAATACTAAACACATAAAAGAGTGAGTGAACTTTCAATAGATTTTATTCCCATTCTATTTGATATTAAAGTCTCAAGGTTATCCTTCACTTTTCCATTATATTGGCATATGTACAGAATTTTTATTTATTTAAATATTTTATTATTTATTATTATTATTATTATTATTATTATTATTATTATTATTATTATTATTATTATTATTATTATTTTATTCCCTTTAGTTATTTTTTTATTTTGCAATGTTTTCGTTACTTTTCTTTTATTACAAAATATACAAGCATTCGGTTGCAAACACAGACACATATATATATATATATATATATATATATATATATATATATATATATATATATATATATATATATATATATATATATATATATATATATATATATATATATATATATATATATATATATAATAAAACAAATTGTTACTTATGTTTTTCCCGATAATTGGATTTTAATGATATTTTAATAATAAATTTAAAAAGTCTCGAGCCGTGAATGTGGAATTTATTTTCCGCCATTTTAATCCCTTCCCCCCCCTCCCCCCTCCAATTCCTAAAGCATCACACATGAACGTAATAATAATAGTGATACGCGCATTTACACGTATGCAAAAATTAAAAACGCATGCACGCACATATACATAAACGCATATACAACGCATCCACCCACACACACACACACCCACACACTCACACACCCACACACTCACACACCCACACACTCACACACTCACACACCCACACACTCACACACCCACACACCCACACACCCACACACCCACATACTCACACACCCACATACTCATACACTTACATACTCACACACCTGCATACACACAATATATATATATATATATATATATATATATATATATATATATATATATATATATATATATATATATATATATATATATATATATATTACGAAGAATGTTACAGGAGATGATTATTTAAAATAATACGTTAATTTTAAGTAAGAAAATCGATAGAACTATATTATAATTTTGAAAATATCTCTTGTGACTGACACGCCATCTTTTGGCGGCGTCTCGAGGTTGCTATGGCAACGTAGTAAAATTTTTAAAAGTTTTTCCTCGTCTCTGAGACTACACGTTATCTGGATTTTGGTCACTGCAGTTCGCGCTAAAATTTTGAGTTTTTGAGGAGGGTTGCGCATTTTCACGCCTTTTCAGCTTCTTTATTTTATTTTATATTGAAAAAAAAAAATGACATCAATAAGAATATTTTAGTGTAATAATATGAACGGTAACAAAAATTTGAAGCCTATTTTGTATACAAAATATATTTTTTGTGCAAAATGAAAAGTTAAAGCATTGTAAATTGTTAAAAGGAGCTACTGGAAAGTTATGGTAGCAGAAGGGGAGCGAAGAGCCCCTTGGGCGGGTTTCCAAGGTAAACAGGCCGAGAATATTTCAAAACCTCGTCTTATCACCGGTGTCCACGTACCTGTTTTGGTAAGTTTTCATTTATCTTGTACAACAAAAAAAAAAGCTGCCAAAATATAGTTTTGTAAGCATTGTCTCTTTCATAATATTACAATATTGAAGATATGTAGTAACAATTTTTAAATCTGTCAGCGTCGCACATTCGATGAAAATTTGAGGATTCGGAAGTGTGAGCTTGGGGAACTGTCTCTTAAGTCTTCAAATACCGCGATTCAACATAGAATTCAGAGTTTGGTCAGTATCGAAAGCACTAGATTTAAAATATAGTGATAAAATATAGAATTAGTTAATTTAAGTTTTAGGTGAAAAGTTTCGGGGAAAAAAACTATACAAGGATTTTCTTTTCGTAGTTAAAGATTTGGTTTTATTGTGAATTAGGTTATATTTTACATACAAGGTTTACTATTTTTAAAAAAATGGATTTCTTAATAGTGGAATCATTCAATATTCGAAATAATTTAGTGAATAATTATCCCAATAATTATCCCAATACAAAATTATAGCAATAAATTTGAATAAACTTAAATAATTTAACTAAGCCCAAGCAAATTTTTTTTTTTTTCCAATGTGAAATATTTAAAGTTACGTTTTGGGAAAAAATTTAACACATACTGAAATAGTTATAAAGGTTAGCCTTATATTTTATGCTTTATTTTTTAGTGATATTCGTTTGAAAGAAGGTGTTCTTTGTGAAGTAATAAGGTTGTAGAATTTTTTTTTGTCGTTAAAACGTAAAAATTCTTTAAAAAATATAATTCATATGAATAAATTATATGAAATGAAGTAACTTAAATATATCTTATAAATATTGAAAAAAATATTTAAAGGTAAATATAAAATTTTAGATCCTCTTCCAATCTGATAAACTATTAATAAATTTTTTTTATTTACTTATTTGTCATTAGTTTGTCAGTTAATATCGTTAATAGTAAATACTAGCGCTAAGACGTAGGTTTTTAAAATTATAAATATTACAATAGTTATAAGTTAAATTTCCAAAGACTACTATCGCACGTTGGTAAGATCCTTTATTTATATAGATTTGCTTATATTCCAAAATTCTTTTAATCTTTCAAAAAAAAAGAAAAGAAAAAAAGAGCGACTTTGCACATCACAATTTAAAAAAAAAAAAAAAAAAAGAGGAGGATACCCCAGCAACTCTATCCCAACCTCTGTTTTCTACCATTAGCCCTTTCCAATTTGAATTCAAGTAGATGCGTTATTAAATTTGGAATCAATTCGTGGAATATAATGATTCATTAATGTAAATATATTAATCAAATTTACTCTTAATTTGCTAACATTATATATATATATATATATATATATATATATATATATATATATATATATATATATATATATATATATATATATATATATATATATATATATATATATATATATATATATATATATATAAGGTAATAATTAAAGTCTGCTAACACTCTCGCAGATCAAATATTCATTAAATATCGAAGTTTAAAGTTTGCTATACGAGAATCGAACCCGGGCCCTATAGCACAAAAGTGTCGAGTTTTACCTCTACCGCCAGTAGCGTTGACCGGGTGCGATTCCCCTACAGCAAACTTTAAACTTCTAAGTTAATATAATATATATATATAATATATATATATATATATATATATATATATATATATATATATATATATATATATATATATATATATATATAATATATATATATGGCTTAGGTGGAGATTGTTTCTGAGTTTCCGATATTTTTTATATCGATATTTTTTTATGTCAATATTTCTGATTAATCGATATTTTCATACTTATACTTAGCCTTAGGCTACTATGTCGTGCAAACGTTCTTGTGTACGTTAGGTCTCTTTTACGGCAAATTCTTGTGTAGGTTAGGCCTCTTTTTACGGCAATTTCGGTAGTTCAGGTTATGATAAGTCGAATTAGGTTCTGCTAGAAAAGTAAGTAATAATAATTGTGTCTATGTCTAGTAATAGTACCTCGTACCTCTGACAACTCTCTTGTTTACGATAGGCTTCTCCGATATTTTCGATTTTCGATATTTTTTAACAATCGAAACTCAGAAACAATCTCCACCTTTACCTATATATATATATATATATATATATATATATATATATATATATATATATATATATATATATATATATATATATATATATATATATATATATATATATATATATATATATATATATATATATATATAATATATCCTTATGGATTTCATCTTCAACTTCCTATTTATAAATTTTAATATGCCCTTTTAATACCATTTTCAGGACAGTTTTGTAAGCGATATTGTATATTTGTTACAATCAAATAGTGATAAATCAATTATTAAACTTATTGCACTACCCCTTACGGTCGTGGGGATTGCCAATAGAAATATGTTCCCCTGCTATGCATTTACTATATTAATAGTAAATTAAAATAAAAACATTCAGAAATCAGTATTAATTAAAATATCGATTAATCGCTAAAATTATATATCCCGTGTAACTGTGATATTTGCTGGATACGTACCAGGTTTAAGCAAATAACGCCGTTCTCTCAGTTCAGTCTTTTAATGATTTTTTCTTTAATTAAATATAATAAAATTTGAATTGGTTTTCAATGAATATTTAAAAAAAAAAGAAAAAAGTTCCCTATCCCCCCCCCCCCCCAGAAACCTAAGGAAAGTTTTTTTTTTTAATTCAGATCAACATTTCATGAAAATTTGATTTAGTATAAAATACCATTTTTGGAGAAGCAGCAACAAAACTTGGGGCAACGTTAATTAATATACATATTTTAAACACCAATTATAATTACACATATCTTTTATATTGAGGCATATATATATATATATATATATATATATATATATATATATATATATATATATATATATATATATATATATATATATATATATATATATATATATATATATATATATATATATATATATATATATATATATATATATATATATATATATAATGGTAAAATCTGGAACACACTCCCTTTATTTTGTTCCCCCCCACCCATAACTTCCTTTGACTTGCACACTTTTAAATACAGTGTATCGAGACATGTCGGTATTTAATTAATTGGCCCCTGATTCTGTTAAACTCTCAACTCTTGTGGAAATCGGTAGGCCTTTGCCCACCAGAGGTTATATATATATATATATATATATATATATATATATATATATATATATATATATATATATATATATATATATATATATATATATATATATATATATATATATATATATATGACTTGTTTTTTTATATTTTATCTTTAGTAGTTCCTTGGGAAATGACGTTAATAATAAATTTGAATATTAAAACATTGGTTTTCAAAATTCTAAATATTAAAAACCTTTAAATATCTAATACCGAAAGTAGGATCTTACGTGTGATAAGGAACATAACTTATAAACACTGCATAAAATTGTCCTAACGAATCATTGGGACAAGCGGCAAAAATGTCACAGTAAAATTTTCAATAGAGAGAAAACATGTAAAGTGTAAGTCCCTTCACTGATTTATTTTCTAATAAGAAAATAATTGAAAATAATTTGTTGTGACATTTTTGCCACTTGTCCCAACGATTCGTTAGTACAATTTTTGCAGTGTAGCAATGAGGTGGTAGGGAAAACACTTTAAAAATTGCGAAGCCCTGTACCCTACCTACCATGCATTTAAAATTTATTCCTCATATATATATATATATATATATATATATATATATATATATATATATATATATATATATATATATATATATATATATATATATATATATATATATATATATATATATATATATATATATATATATATATATATATATATATATATAACTGTTGTTTTAAATAAAATGCTTAATAAGAAATTGAGAAAGATGTAGTCAATGATCAATTATGCAATCGAGTTACTGTATTTAAACTGAACATAGAAAAAAGAATTCTCAAAATCAAATTAATAGACATTTTGTCTGCAAGCGAAAGATTTTTTTTTTTTACAAACCTAAAATTATTATGCATGACGATATTAATAATATATATATATATATATATATATATATATATATATATATATATATATATATATATATATATATATATATATATATATATATATATATATATATATATATAGTAAGAGTCCATGAGCTTCTAGGAAAGTAAAAAGAAAAAAAATAAGGAATGCCCACAAATTCCCATAATTTAATGTAAAAGATGGAATTGAAAGTAAAAATGTAAGCAGAAAGCATTCTACAGTCGGCGGAAGTGTCTAATTATTAGGTACCATCATATGCTGGTCTGAGGTTGACATACTGTTCACCAGTAAAGTCATTTATTATGCCACCAGGGCGATTTAATGTCAAAGGATAGCTACCCTTAAACTCCTGCCCTAGAAGTGGGAAGAATTCCTTCGTTGAGTGTTAAGATAGTTTTAAACTTTCAAAATGTATGGAACTAATGATAGGTTTTGTTGTTCGTTAACTCGAGACTGTGTAAGATATGGGTAAGACAGTTATTTTTATTTCATATATGAGCACATGAATAGTACTCCATACATGGGTGGGACCACCTTGAACTAAATTTACTTTGTGATGTGATAAAACATCTCCCGACATAAAAACTTCACGGCTTCTCTGAAACCTCACTTAGAACCAGGGTGAAAGTTCTAAAGATTAGTTATTATTAACAAGTGATTAAATTGTTTACATGGAAAACTGGAGCCTGTCGAAAAGAATAGAAAAATTTATTGATGGTTCAAGGTTGAAGTGGGCCTGCTGATACACCTTCTTGACAGATTATTGAAAATAGATATATATATATAATATATATATATATATATATATATATATATATATATATATATATATATATATATATATATATATATATATATATATATATATATATATATATATATATATATATATAATAAACTTTAGGTGTACAGTGTTCTCTAGTTCAAATGTAAAATGCGATACAAAGTAGATTCGATTATATAACATTAATTAAAGATTTGCAATAAAAAAAAAAGAACTTGAAGAAGAGGTAAGAATGAATTAGGAATAAGCATAAAAAATATGTAAAGTTAACAATAAACAAGAGATTAAGAAAGGATCCTAGAATGGAAGGTAAATAAGAGTTCAAATGAATTGGATATTTGTGTAAAAAATGAGAAATACAAATGAATTTATTTGAGGATAATGGTTTGAAGCCATGGTGGAAGGGGATCCTAATTCAAACTATTTTATAGGAGAAGAATACTCAAAAAGATTGGAAAACTGTCAGAAATGTCCTTTGTTTAAGTGATTTGAAAAATACTTTTTAATAAGCGTCAAGGTTTAAGAAATTGAGTGTTAAAAATGAAATAGATTTAAACAAAGGGTCGAAAATATGTTTCGAAAGAATAAAGTTAGAAGTGGTTAAAAAAAAAATGTGATCAATTTAAGTGGGAGTGTTCTTATGTTTTTAAAATTTAGTAATTTTCCCCAAGGCAGATAAAGTTTGAATATTAATAAAATGGTATCTTTCATTTGCTATAATCATCATACGCAAAAAATAGATAACTATTTTCGTTTTATATATATATATATATATATATATATATATATATATATATATATATATATATATATATATATATATATATATATATATATATATATATATATATATATATATATATATATATATATATATATATATATATATATATATATATATATATATATATATATATATATATATATATATATATATATATATATATAGCATTAACTTTTTGCCTCAAACCCTACCTTAGACGAAACCGTAGCTATTCTTCCTTCTTCAACCCCCTCCAACTCATTTATGCCTAATATTGTAATTTCTTCTAAAGATGTCATTTATGCTCTCTCTGAGCTTAACACTTAAAGGCGTATGGTTCTAATGATTGACATGCTGTTCTCAAAACTTAAGCTTCTGAGCATTCACCCGGCCTTGGTAAACTATTTCGTCTCTGTCTCTCTACTTCGACCTTCCCTTCTTGCTGGAAACTTGGGCTCATTTGGCCTGTGCCAAAGAAGGGGAACCCCTCTCAGCCCTCAAACTATCGCCCTATTTTTTTGAACCTCCGTTCTTTCTAAAGTTTTGGAATCTATCCTTAATGGGAAAATTTGGAAACCTCTCAATTCTTCTAATCTTATGTCTGATCATTAATTTGGCTTTCGAAAAGAACGCTCTACTGGAGATCCTCTTTTCTTCTTTCTGACTCTTGGTCCACCGCTCTTCGCTGTGGTGCTAGACATATCGAAAGCCTTCGATAGAGTCTGGTACAAAGCTTTGATTTCTAAACTTCCCTCTTTCGAAATCTATCTTTCTCTCTGATTTTCTTTCCAGTCGTTCTATAGCTGTTGTTGTAGACTGCCACCCTTTTTCTGTTAAATATATAAATAGTGGTGTTCTTCATGGATCTGTACTATCCCCAACTCTTTTCTACTTTCCATAAATGACTTTCTAATACTTTATCACCTATCTATTCCTATGTTTATTACCACCCTTCATTACTCCTTTCACTTTGAAAGACGATAGTTAATTGACTCCAGAAGGTTGGCGTTGGTCGCTTTCAATGCCTCAAAAACTCAATTCCTCCATATTTCTGCTTTACACAACTATCTTCGAAAACATTCGACTCGAGCCTTCATCGGTTTCAATAATATTCTCGGTGTTTCTTTTTCTCGTGATCTTGGGAGGATCACATTACTTTTCTTTCTAAACAAGCTTTTAAGAGGTTTGGTGTTTGGAAGTACCTTCGCGATTTTTTTTACGAAACCCTAGTTGCTTGCTCTTTATAGAGGTGTTGTTCGCTCCTGTATGGAGTACACCTCACACATATGATGTGGTTTCACATAAACAGTTCTTATCGAAAAGGTGAAGTTTGGGCTTTTAGTAACAAACTCTTTTGTTCTTACTAACTCTCTCCAGTCTCTGTCCGTCAAATTGCGTTGCATCACTCTATGCTATCGCTATTACAGCGGACACTGCTTTTCTGAACTCTCACGTCGCATACCTTCTCCAATGAGAAGGGTTCATGCAAGACGACTTTTACACAATCTCATCCTTTCTCTTTCCGCTATGCTCAGTTTTACATGTACTCTACTGGTAAAGTCAGGAACAAACTCCCTTTATCTGTTTTCCCAACTTCCTTTGACTTGCACACTTTTTAACGCCGTGTATTGGGACATGTCGGCCATTAACGAAAAGATTTCCAGTATTTACCCAACTCTGGTGGAAATTGGTTGACCTCTGGCTTTTGCCCACCAGAGTATATATATATATATATATATATATATATATATATATATATATATATATATATATATATATATATATATATATATATATATATATATATATATATATATATATATATATATATATATATATATATTATTCATTGTTGTTCAGTGTGCTAATTTTCTCTATTCAAGTTTGGAATCGGGAAAATCTTCCCCTGCTGTAACCCCCAGAATACCTATAGTTACTGGGGTTTCAGTAGAAAACTTGGTAAGTATATATATATATATATATATATATATATATATATATATATATATATATATATATATATATATATATATATATATATATATATATATATATATATATATATATATATATATATATATATATATATATATATATATATATATATATATATATATATATATATATATATATATATATATATATATATATATATATATATATATATATATATATATATATATATATATATATATATATATATATATATATATATATATATATATATATATATATATATATATATATATATATATATATAATATATATATATATATATATATATATATATATATATAAATATATATATATATATATATATATATATATATATATATATATATATATATATATATATATATATATATATATATATATATATATATATATATATATATATATATATATATATATATATATATTATTATTATTATTATTATTATTATTATTATTATTATTATTATTATTATTATTATTATTATTATTATTATTATTATTATTATTATTATTATTATTATTATTATTATTATTATTATTATTATTATTTAGAGTATAGGAAGAGTATTTTTAAACTCTTAGAATGATGTAGACGACAAGATTGAAAAGAATATAGAAGAAATAGTTTGAAAATGTAAGCCAACTCAAAACTGCGAAACGCAACAATGATAAACATTTCACTAACTGATTTGAGAGAGGATGTACATTAAATACGCTCTTCTATTTTGGAACTCATTGTAGCTCATGGACCAGAAACCAGAAGATCACCGGATTAAAAGGCTCAACATCACGTCTTTCTCAGTCGAGATGATGATAATTGTTGAGAAATGAAAATTAAGGGTTCGCATTCGGACGTATATTTAAAACAATTATTGTAATATAAATTATTGATTTGGATTGTATTATTTATTAGCATCATAATTGTTATGATTATTATTATTATTATAAAAAAATTTTTAAAAAAAAAAAAAAAAATATATATATATATATATATATATATATATATATATATATATATATATATATATATATATATATATATATATATATATATATATATATATATATATATATATATATATATATATATATATATATAAACTAAAAGTATATTATTTAATTTCTTTTGAATCTTTACAAAATACAAAGGTACTGGAAAAAATTATTGCCACACCACAGTCTCACAACCATGTCAAAGTAAATAAATTAAAAAAAAAATCCTTTAAAAAATATCGATAGAAAATTAATTTTATCCTTAATGTGAAAGTGTTTCGTCAAGTTTATCGTTATGCTTCTTGTTGTCATTTAATTAAAGACGTCATATTCAGTGTTATTGTTGTAGCTTAGTTTTAACAAATTCCTCCCCAAGTACACGATATATATATATATATATATATATATATATATATATATATATATATATATATATATATATATATATATATATATATATATATATATATATATATATATATATATATATATATATATATATTATGTGAAATAAAATGTTACTGTTGTATAATTTGAGAGAAAAAAAAAATCTTCGTGCTGAATTTTTAATGTCATGCAGCATGTAGCCTATGTCACAGGAACGGCAAAGTTTTTTTTAATGACGAAATTAAATTAATTGTCTTTACATGCAATGTTACTGTTCTCGTTTTCCCCCGTATGTGTGTGTATATATATATATATATATAAATAAATACTGTACAGTGATTTAAGATTTAATTTGTTTAATGAAGGTAGTGTGAGAAGCTGTAATTACAGGCTTTTCCGTTCGTTTTTTTTTTATGTGAAAATTTTGTTCTTTGCTGGATGCTATCGGGTCGGTTAGTAAGCGCCTTGAAACTGCTAATAAAAGAGGTGTTTTTTTTTGAGATATTATGAAAACAAATCGATGGTAGTCAGTGCAATGTTTCTTTTTTATATGTTATATGCAGTAAAAAATAAGATGCTACAAAACTGGGTATTTTTAAGGATGTAGTTGTTTTTTTAAATAATGATATAGAACTTTGTATTAGTCTCTCCTGTAACAGTTAATAATATTTTATCTCTGTATTACGTTCGAATTAGAAAACGGCTTACCAAAATAAGGACGAACTATACGAAAAACACGTTGGGCCTAGAATAAGATCTTTTGACGCAGCCAAAATGAAAAACAAATTTAACAAACCAAAGGTAACGATGTTTTTACTAAAATAATAGAAAAAATAACATGAAAACCTAAAAAGAAACCACTAAAATTCAGCTGAATTTTCCCTTTTGTTTTCGTTGTTTTCTTTTTCGTCGTTTTCTTTTTCGATGTTTTTATTTGTTTCGCATGGATTTTATTTTGCGTTCTTTTTTATCCAGATTATTTTTTTTAATTTATTTATTCTTTATTTTAAGCATAGGCCTGAAAACAATACATGGAAACGCACACCTTTACTGTTAACCTCTTCTCCCCCGTATTATTAATATAGTTTATTTTTTCTAATTCTCATTCATTTGTTTGAAAATCTTTTGTAACTATTTGATAATTGGCTCCATCAATTCTTTTCTTAATCTATCCTCTGCCCTTTTTACATGCATCAGTTTCGTGTGGGACTAATGATCAAAAAGTTTGGAATCAAAATTAAAAAGGTATTCATAGCCTCATAGCAATTAGTCAGTTATCCCTTTATATATATATATATATATATATATATATATATATATATATATATATATATATATATATATATATATATATATATATATATATATATATATATATATATATATATATATATATATATATATATATATATATATATATATATATATATATATATATATATATATATATATATATATATATATATATATATATATATATATATATATATATATATATATATATATATATATATATATATATATATATATATATATATATATATATATATATATATATATGCTGTTGAGTTGCTTTTTTTTATTTAAATTGAGTACTAAAAATTATTTAAAATGTTTTAACCTCATTGTAGTTAGTTCATGCTTTATATTTCCACTGATTATCCTTAATACTTAATTGTAAGAAGCCATATACAAGTTATAACTCTAAATGACATTCCTCTGGGCAATTCCCCTTGCAGGAACCGACGCAGGTGTCGAGTGACTGTCGCATTTGTGGCAAGCAGGTGTTCCAGATGGAAAAAATCGTGGCTGAGAAGGCGTCCTGGCACAAAAATTGTTTTAGGTGTAAAGAGTGCAACAAAAATTTGACGTAAGTGTATTTAGAAACGTACGTAAATTAATCTTTTCGATTGTGTTTATTTTCACACTTGTGGCAGTGAGCAATTGTGACAGATGTACACAACACACACACGCACACACACGTATATATATATATATATATATATATATATATATATATATATATATATATATATATATATATATATATATATATATATATATATATATATATATATATATATATATATATATATATATATATATATATATATATATATATATATATATATATAATATATATTTATTATTGATATATATATATATATATATATATATATATATATATATATATATATATATATATATATATATATATATATATATATATATATATATATATATATATATATATATATATATATATATATGCAACCATCTCGCCTCCCCAAATGGTTTCCCCTTTTGGTTTTAGTACAACAATAATTTTTGCATTTAATTTCAAGGGTACAAGCTCAGCGAATATGAATATTGAGTAAACTTTTTTCGGTATTTTTTCAAGCTTTGAATTAGATGTAACTTAGTTGGAAAGATGTCTAAAATAAAGGAGTTAGTTTGAATAACTAGTAATTTTTTTATTTTTATTTTTTTTTAATGCAAATGTTGCGTTCTGCCCAGTTTCCTTTGTTTACTTTTATAATATATATATATATATATATATATATATATATATATATATATATATATATATATATATATATATATATATATATATATATATATATATATATATATATATATATATATATATATATATATATATATATATATATATATATATAAAATTTTCTCTTACATCCTGTTTATTGTGTTTTGAATATTACAATGTAACGTATTCATAATTAGAATCTAACCTTATAATTTTTTATTTTTTTTTAATTGCTTATATCTGTGCATGAATTATTTATTGGCATTAACATTTTATATTATTTTACTCCTTTTTATTGGTTCTCTTTCAAAATCGTAAAATACTAATAGCAATATAAAATATCTTTTTCTTGTCCAAGCTTCATTTTGGGTTGTAAGAAAGTCTCTCTCTCTCTCTCTCTCTCTCTCTCTCTCTCTCTCTCTCTCTCTCTCTCTCTCTCTCTCTCTCTCTCTCTCTCTCTCTCTCTCTCTCTCTCTCTCTCTCTCTCTCTCTCTCTCTCTCTCTCTCTCTCTCTCTCTCTCTCTCTCTCTCTCTCTCTCTCTCTCTCTCTCTCTCTCTCTCTCTCTCTCTCTCTCTCTCTCTCTCTCTCTCTCTCTCTCTCTCTCTCTCTCTCTCTCTCTCTCTCTCTCTCTCTCTCTCTCTCTCTCTCTCTCTCTCTCTCTCTCTCTCTCTCTCTCTCTCTCTCTCTCTCTCTCTCTCTCTCTCTCTCTCTCTCTCTCTCTCTCTCTCTCTCTCTCTCTCTCTCTCTCTCTCTCTCTCTCTCTCTCTCTCTCTCTCTCTCTCTCTCTCTCTCTCTCTCTCTCTCTCTCTCTCTCTCTCTCTCTCTCTCTCTCTCTCTCTCTCTCTCTCTCTCTCTCTCTCTCTCTCTCTCTCTCTCTCAGAATTTTCTTAGATAGTTACATATCTTTTTCTTTGGAAATGTTCCTATGACATCTTTCTTCATTTTTTGTTTT
>SEYY01012007.1:42500-55000 GCA_009176605.1 Armadillidium nasatum | reverse complement strand
GATCCCAAACAAAATAAGACTATTCTTAAAAGTACAATTTCTCCGACAATAAAATGTGAATCCGTGAAGGATATTCTTTGTCATTTCGAGTGAAAATATTCTCATGTATGTAGATTTTTTCCCTCACAAAGATGTTACTGACAAACTCAAATCTTATTTTTTTCGTTTAACTCTCCCTTTTCAATTAAAAAAATAATGAAGAGGATTTCTAATTTTGTACGATCATGTTTCCGAAATCGATAAGAAATTTAAAATAAAAAAATTTGAGCATTCCCATAAACACTGTAAAATCTCGATACATTAATGGTTGTTACGTAGGGGCCTTTCTTTATCTGTGTCATTCACCCTTCTGCATGAAGCTGCAACAAATTGAGAGCTTTTGAATTGTCAGTTTGGCTTCCCAAAGACTGTCAACAATCAATCCACATTTTTGGAGGACAAAGTGATACTGAGAGAGTCCCTAGAATTTGAAAACAAACAAAGAACTACTTGGAGATCCTGCATCCTTAGATTGTACTCCATTTGCTATTGAAAGATCTTTGCATGTACACTGTTCGACAAATCTCCAACCTTTTTTTCTTTATACTAGGGCATTCCGCAGAAAGATTACCTATTCTTTTATTCTCTGTCAGTTTCACTGATATAACATTTTAACACTTTCCAGAGATTGTCTAATTCTCCTTCAGACGCCAGTTCTAACTAGCCATTGACAAATCTCCAATGTGTTGATTCTCCTTGATTATATTTCGTTCTTTACAAGAAGCATTTAGATTTGCACTAAATAAAAGTTTTAAGTTTAAGAAATCTCTAACAATATTCAAAAGTTAGTCTCATTGCAGAATTTCAATATTCATATATATAATATATATATATATATATATATATATATTATATATATATATATATATATATATATATATATATATATAATATATATATATATATATATATATATATTATTATAGTATTATTATATATTAGAGATGTACCGATAGTATCGGTATCGGCAGTATCGGCCATTTTTTTGGGTATCGGTATTGGTTAATATGGCCGACACTTGGCCGATACTCCGATACTTTGAATTCGACTACTAAGTGATGTCTTTACCTTAAAGGAGTATATTATGTCATGTTTGAATAATAGCGTTTTTTATATTTTATCTTTTCTGCTGATTAATTGAGGTCTCTTCTTTCATTATTTTTATTCTTTATATTATATTGTAGCTAGTTAAAGAATCTTCTTGTACATTTTAATCATGTAAAACATAAAAGCGAGTAGCTAAACTTTGTTAATACTTACTGAAAAATGGAAATGGAATATTTTTTGAATAAACACAAACATAAAAAAGTTATTAGTATTATATTTGCATTTATTATTCCTAAAAGATATTTTAATTTATAAAATATACTTTTTTTTCTTCTTTTTTTTTATTTCACCTCTGGTTGGCAAAGGCCAGAGGCCTGCCATTGTTCCATCAGAGTTGGGGGGAAAGTCGGGAACATAGTCAAATCAAAGGCCGACATGACATGATACACGGCGTTTGAAGGTGCCTAAGTCATTGGAAGTTGGGAAAATAGATGAAGGAAGTGTGTTCCAGACTTTACCAGTAGAGTACATGTAAGATTGAGCATAGCGTTTAAGTCTGGGGTCAGAGAGTTGGACAGAGAAAGGAAGAGACTGTGTAGAAAGACTAGTCGCACGAACCCTTCTTAATGGAGGAGGTATGCGACGAGAGAGTTCAGAAGAGCAGTGTCCATTGCGATATAGTATAGAGAGAGTGACGCAACAATTCGACGGGCAGAAAGAGATTGGAGAGAATTAGTGAGAGCAGGAGAGTTGATAAGTCGAAAAGCTCTAGACTCCACCTTTTCCAGGAGAGCTGTATGAGTGGAACCACCCCAGCTCTACTCTCTATGCCTTAATACTAATACTTTTCCTCAATGCTGGAAGCTTGCATTTGTTCAACCGATCCCGAAAAAAGGTAGTCGCTCTGACCCGTCTAACTATCGACCTATAGCTCTCACCTGTGTTCTATCTAAAATTTTTGAAACTTCTCAACTCTCATTTCCTGGATCATTTGGAGTCTCATTCTCTTCTTTCTGATCACCAGTATGGCTTTCGACGCTCGAGGTCAACTGGTGACATACTTTCCTATCTTACTGATCTATGGTCTTCTGCCCTTAGGGACTACGGAGAGTCTTGTGTGGTGGCGCTTGACATATCCAAGGCTTTTGACCGTGTGTGGCATGCGTCACTGCTCTCCAAGCTCCCCTCCTTTGGGTTTCCTCCTTCTCTTTGCTTACTACTGTCTAGTTTTCTCTCAGATCGTTCCATTTCGGCAGTTGTAGATGGAGCGACCTCTTCCTCTTTTTCTGTCAACTGTGGTGTTCCTCAGGGTTCTGTTTTATCTCCAACCTTATTCTTACTTTTCATTAACGATATTCTCTCAACTGCACTTCTAACTCTGTTCACTCTTATGCTGATGATTCAACTCTACATTCTTCTACTCATTTCAAATCTGCTCCCTCTTTTGCTTCTAGAGTTGTTTCTCGTCTTCAACTTTCCGATTCTATTCTTGCCGATCTGGATGGGATTTCCCGGTGGGGTCATAGCAACCTTGTGAAATTCAACTCTTTAAAAACTCAACTTCTTCACATCTCCCTCTCAAAAACACCTCCTAACTTTCCTATCCTCTTCGATGGCTCTCCCGTCTCACCTGTAAATAACATTAACATTCTTGGTCTAAACATAAACAACAAGCTCTCTTGGAAACCACATATCACAACGGTTGCTAAAGCGGCCTCTAAGAAGCTGGGAGTTCTGTTCAGATTGCGAGAATTTTTTTCTTCTGAACAGTTACTCCAAATATATAAGGGTCTTATTCGCCCTTGTATGGAGTACTGTTCTCACATTTGGGTTGGCTCCGGCTCCTCCTCTCTTCTGGATAGAGTTGAGTCAAAAGCTAAAAGATTAATTAACTGTCCCCTACTTTCAAACTCTCTTGACCCTCTGTCTCTGTGACGTGACGTTGGCGCGCTATCTCTTTTCTACAGGTACTACAATGGCAGGTGCTCGAGGGAATTGGCCTCTCGCATTCCTCCACCATTGCGTCGTCCTCGTTGCACAATGGGCGCCCTGCTTTCTCATCAATTTTGTGTGGACGTAGGAAATCCCAGGCTAGCCCGTTGTGGTACCTCTTTCTTTCCAGCCACCTCTATTCTGTGGAACTCTCTACCTTCATCTATTTTTCCTCCTGTATTTAATCTTCCACTCTTCAAGGCTTCCGTCTGTGCCCACCTGAAGGCTGTGCATTAGGTGTGTATGTTTGAATGAATCTTCTCCATGTGTGCGTGCCCCATCCTTGAAAAGGCTCTGCCCGTGAGTGGTGGCGTTCTTTAAAAAAAAAATAAATAAAAATAATGCGTGACGCATACTCCATACAGGGGCGAACAACACCCCTATACAGAGCAAGCAACTGGGGTGGTGTGAAGAAATACTGAAGGCGCTTCAGAACACCTAACCTCTTAGAAGCTTGTTTAGAAAAAGAGGTAATGTGATCTTTCCAAGAAAGATCACGAGAAAAAGAAACACCTAGAATATTAAGGAGAGATGAAGGTTTGAGTTGCGTGTTTTCGAAGAAGATATCATAGTTGTGTGGAAGATTGTGTCGAGTAGAGAGATGGAGGAATTGAGTTTTTGAGGCATTGAAAACGACCATGTTTTCTCTGCCCAATTTGAAATGAGAGATAGATCAGAGGTTAGTTGCTCCAAGGCTACCCTCCTTGCCTCTATTAACTGTTGCTGGGAGGGGCGCCTTTCAAAATGAAAAGAGTAATGAAGGGTGGAGTCATCAGCATAGGAGTGGAATAGGAGATGAAGTAATAGAGAGAAGGTCATTAATGAAAAGTAGAAAAAGTGTTGGGGATAGGACAGATCCTTGAGGAACACCACTATTAATAGATTTATAGGATGAACGGTGGCCGTCTACAACAGCTGCTATAGAACGACCGGAAAGGAAATTCAGAGAGAAATCACAGAGAGAAGGATAGATTCCGAAAGAAAGAGGGAAGTTTGGAAATCAAAGCTTTGTGCCAGACTCTATCGAAAGCTTTCGATATGTCCAGCGCCACAGCAAAAGATTCACCGAAATGCCGAAGAACGGAGGACCAAGAGTCAGAGAGAAGGGAAAGAAGATCACCAGTAGAGCGTTTCTTACGAAAGCCATACTGGCGATCAGAGATAAGATTAGAAGAATTGAGATGTTTCCAAATCTTCCTGTTAAGGATAGATTCGAAAACTTTAGAAAGAACGGAGGTTAAAGAAATAGGACGATAGTTAGAGGGCTGAGAGGGGTCCCCCTTCTTCGGCACAGGCTGAATGAGCGCACGTTTCCAGCAAGAAGGGAAGGTTGAAGTAGAAAGACAAAGACGAAATAGTTTACCAAGGCAGGGTGCAAGCTCGGAAGCACAAGTTTTGAGAACCACAGGAGGAATACCATCAGGACCGTACGCCTTCTTAGTGTTAAGCTCAGAGAGAGCAGAAATGACATCTTTAGAAGAAATTACAATTTTAGGCATAAATGAGTTGGAGGGGGTTGAAGGAGGAGGAATAGCTCCGGAATCGTCTAAGGTTGAATTTAAGGCAAAAGTTTGAGCAAAGAGTTCAGCTTTAGAGGAAGGCAAAACGGCAGTTGAACCGTCAGAAGATACTAGAGGAGGGAAAGAGGAAGAAGCAAAGTTAGAGTTGACATTTTTTTGCAAAATGCCAGAAAGGGCGAGAGGAAGAGGAGCCAGAAAGATTATTGCATTTGCGACGGAGAAAAGAGTTTTTGGTATCTCGAAGAATAGATTTTGCACGATTCCGGGATGAAATATAAGTTGCGTGAGTTTCTGGAGTTTGAAGACGACGGTAATCCCTGAAGGCAGCATCCCTGCGGCGGATAGCACGAGAACAAGCAGAGTTAAACCAAGGTTTGTTAGGTTTAGTAGAAGGGAAAGAATATGGAATGTACGCCTCCATGCCAGAGAGAATCACCTCGGTTATGCGCTCTGCACACTCCGAGGGACCCCTCCCACGGAAAGCAAGTAATCATTCCATGGGAAATCAGAAAAGTACGACCGCAAGTCAGACCAGTTAGTGGCACCGAAATGCCAGAAACGTCTCCTCGCCGAAGGCGGGGGCCGTTCTTGCGGAAGACTTGAAGAGACAGGACAAGATACGGAGATAAGAAGGATGATCGGATGAACCCAGAGGAGGAAAGAGTTTAACAGTATAAGGAGAAGGATTAGAAGTTAGAAAAAGGTCTAGAATGTTGGGTTCATCACCAAGACGGTCAGGGATACGGGTAGGGAGATGCACCAACTGCTCAAGGTTGTTCTGGATAGAAAATTGGAAGGCGAGTTCACCAGCTGGATCATGAGAACTAGATGAAAGCCATTGGCGGTGGTGAACATTGAAATCACCTAAAATGATGATTTCGGAGAAAGGAGAAGAAAGAATGTGCTTCTATTTTGGAGTTTAAGATAGTCGAAGAATTTTGGATAGTCTGTAGAGTTAGGAGATAAGTAGACAGAACAAATGAATTTAGTTAGTAGAGTTGCAAGAAAGTTTAAGCCATAAAGTAGAGAATTCAGAAGACTCCAAATTAGAGACACGAGAACAAACAACATCGTTGCGCACATATGTGCAACATCCGCCTTTGGCTGAAAATTGAGGATAGAGACAGTAGGAGGAAACAGAGTAGGGTTTGCTGTCAGAGCACTCAAGCACCTGAGTTTCAGTTAAAAACAAGAGATGAGGTCTAGAAGAAGAGAGGTGGTGTTCGACAAAGTGGAGATTAGAAAAAAACCTGCGAATGTTGCAGAAATTAATGAAAAACGAAGACTCCGTGCACCAGGACAAGTCGGCTTAGAGGTCTTGGTGGCACCAACCCCATCACCGGAGGCCACCAACTCCCAAGTGGTGATGGGGGAAGAAGTGGATGAGGGGCTATATTTGGAATCCGCCCCTCTTGGATTCTCCGAGGCAGATTTATGTTTTGCCATTTTGATTAATTTAATAGATAATGTTTGTAAATTTGTAGAACACATTGAAGGAGGAGGAAAGTTGGAGCATAGGCACTCCAGTGTGAGTCAAGGGTACACTAGAGACCCTTTGAGAAGATGAAACGCGAAAAGAAACGAACCAAAGGGCAACGGAGTGAAACGGAATGGTCTAGCCCCTCCTATCACCCCGTGTGTTAAACCCAGTGGGGGGTACTTTCATCGCTTCGGACTGCGCTACACCCTCCCCAAATATGAAATACATGACTTAGTATTGGTTGTACATTGAATGCAATCCTCAGTTGCCTAGCAGTACACAAATGTTCTATCTTATTACTGTGTATTTCTTATAATTATTAAAGTATCGGTATCGGCACCTAAAAAAATAGAGTATCGGTATCGGCCTCTTTACTGGTATCGGTACATATATATATATATATATTATATATATATATATATATATATATATATATATATATATATATATATATATATATATATATATATATATATATATATATATATATATATATATATATATATATATATATATATATATATATATATATATATAATCAAGTTTCATTTGATTCTGAATAAATATCTAAAACTTTGTGGAATCCAAATCTGTATCGAAAAAGTGGATTTTTGTCCGCACTGCAGCCACTCTTACCTTTTCGAAATTACATATTCCAAACTTTGTTGTTTCCAGCTTTTTACTCTCTTACAGATTAATGAATAGAGCTTATATCTTTCTTACTTTCAGTTTTTATCAACGCAAATTTAATTTTCTTTTTAACAATTATCTTTTGTGATACACTTGAAAAGTGTTCTGAAAATTTATAACAATGCATAATTTTCTAGTTTATAAAAATTCTTACCTTTGTTATTGCAGCAGATTTTTCGACGGCCAAGAAGATGGAGAAGATTATGAAGAAGACGAAGAAGAATATGATGAAGAGGAAGAAGAAGAGGAGGAGGAGGAGGAAGTAGAAGGTGAAGAAGGGAATCAAGAAGGTTCTGTTGTTAAAAGCAGAAATAAAAAGAAGAAAGAAAGACCGGTAAGACAAGAATATATTTTTTAAAAAAAATTATTTTTATGAATGTTAAAGTTTTGCACAACGTATGCTTGCAGAGCCTGTGATTAATATTATGCTTTAGTTTAGGTAATTAAAATAGTGTCAAGAGTATTTGGTCTGAAGTCCTTTTGCACATATTTATTTATTCAAATGTGAAGGCACATGTGCAGATTTGAAAGTCTATATATATATATATATATATATATATATATATATATATATATATATATATATATATATATATATATATATATATATATATATATATATATATATATATATATATATATATATATATATATATATATATATATATATATATATATATATATATATATATATATATATATATATATATATATATATATATATATATATATATATATATATATAATGAAGGTAGAAGCAGTCGATATGGATGATTATAATACCTGATATTATATCGCTTGTTTCCTTTTAACTTTCTCACTTTTTGGAATGATTAATCGAATGACTTTCAGGTATCGATATTGTAAAAAGAAAAACTGTTATTAAAAATGAAGACAAATAACTGAATACAACTTACCTTTAATTATTTGAATGATAAAGATTTTACGTAAGATGGGTTTGATTGAAGATTATAAAATAAAAAATTGAGAAGTAAATAAATGACTACTAAATTACATTAATGAAACTTGAAATAAATCCCCTAATAATGTACCTCGCAAACTACTTTACAACTTCATTGAGATCACATGTAATGAATGAAATTCAAATGATCACAGAGATGATGTACGCAATTTGAAATAAAAAAACAAATAGAAAATGCAAATTCTAATGCTATAATTGAGCTTCTGAAGAAGAAAACTAATCTACGAACGTATTACATTAACAAAGGCCCAAGTTGAATATTAAATCTGACGCAACCTCTCATTTTGGCGCTCTGTTTTTAGCACTGTTTAACTATAATGTTATTTGTAATATAAATGGGAAAGTAAAAGACAAGTTATATATATATATATATATATATATATATATATATATATATATATATATATATATATATATATATATATATATATATATATATATATATATATATATATATATATATATATATATATATATATATATATATGTTAAAATGTTTTGAATTTAATATTTAGGAAGGTGGAGATTGAGTTTAACATTTTATATAAATAAAAATACTTTATACAAAATAAAATTTTTTAAAGCTGTAATGACAGAATACATTTGAGACACTTTTACTTCAGGTCTGATGCAAATTTTGCAATAACTATTACCGTAAAGAGGCAAAAGCGTTGGAAGAGACAGTTTTGCCTTGTTTGAATTACAGAATATAGGACAATAACCTAATCAGTCATTTTATCCCACCAATTGCAATCTCCAACCTTCACCCATTTATATATGGCAGCTAAAAAATAAGATTTTAAAATTTAAACCTTTTTATAGGTAAATTATATTTTTCAAATATTACTTTCTCAAAATTTTAAACTTGAAGAATGTTCTCTACTTCGTGTCAAACTATGTTTGCTTCATTTAAACTTTCGGTCAGAAGAATGTTGAGAGCAGAAGCATGATAAAACCAATCCAGTTTATTCAGTTGGAGCTATTTTTTTGCTCATTTTATCTTGCATTCTGCATTTTTTAATTTGAGTACAAATTAACTATTTATCATTGTTGTCTGTCTCGTATTGAACGCCAATATTATTTGATGCCAAGGGAGAACTTATCCCATCAACTACAGTAGAATCAGTTGATGCTTTTCTTCCTTGAGCTTCAGTGCTTATTCTCAAACACACTGTGGGTGACTTTTTTTGTTCAATTATGATTTCCTTAGTGACCTTTGAAAAGACTGGTCTTTCATCATTACCATCAAGGAAAATGGGTGAATGCGGTATTTGGGCTTTGGCTTATAAAGAGAAATTTTATTTCTAGTTCTGTTTGTTTCTTTCATATGGGTATTATTATGCATCATATCATTTGCATTAGAACATAATTTACTGCAAACTTGCGATGCTCTTTATAGATAGCACTGTTCGTATTAATTTCGGTATCATTTATAATGTTGTTCCATTCATTGCTGATAAAAAGTTCTGATTTATTTTTGAAACTGATTGCATGTAAGGTTAAAGTTTTCCTTCAGATCAAACGTGCATTATATCATTATAATAACCTCCGTTCCATTTCATGAATGCATGTGTTGGATTATTTTCAATTTAGATTGTTGAAAATTTTTTGTAGTTTAGAAAATGTTTTGTAACTTGATTGTAAAGAATGAATAGCAATTGTGAGCACTTTGTTAAAATGTTTATCAACTTCTGAGATATCTTTTAATTTTGCAATTTACGAATAGTACAAAAGTACATTACGAAGAAGAAATTTTGTTAGATAAGTCATGATAAAAAAGTAAACATCATTTATTTTGTAAAAGAAAGGAAATTCTTACCTTTATTTCTTCAACCTTATTTGTTTTATATTCTCTATGGTTTTGGGGTTATTAAAAACAATTAATTTTTGAATAATTTTAATTTCAAATTGTATCTTTTACACATGTTTTTTACAATTATAATTAGAGCATTCCACTTGTGTTATTTTACAACGAAATTCCAGCGTTTGACTAGTCCTTATCATCCAATATGGGTATATATAGGCGGAAACGATACCGTAATCGATATATCGTTCCTAAATATCATGACACAATAATAATAATAATAATAATAATAAAAAGATCGAGAACAATTTTCTTTCTATTATGGTGTTATAATTAGAGCAATCCGCATGTTATACAACGAAATTCAAACGTCTGACTAATCATCATCTGATATGGGAATATATACCGGCGGAAACGATACCGTAATAATCGATATATCGTTCCTAAATATGACACAATAATAAATAAAAAGATCGACCAGTTTTATATATATATATATATATATATATATATATATATATATATATATATATATATATATATATATATATATATATATATATATATATATATATATATATATATATATATATATATATATATATATATATATATATATATATATATATATATAATATATATATATATATATATATATATATATATATATATATATATTTTTTTTTTCGCAAAGAAATCTTTACAAAGTCTTTTATTTTTCATAATTTCAGGAAAATTAAAGCAAAAAACGTTTTCAAAAATGACTTTATTGAATATATTTTGATATATTTTAATACTTTGTCATATGTCCTTTGTTTTTCCTGACATTTTCCAATGGCCTGGGTATAGACTCGGCAAGTGAGGCGAAGTAAGAAAGCATCCATGTTGATTCGTATGTTTTTTAGCTGCTGCTGCATCTCCCGATGTTGGACGGTTCTCTCTTAGACTTTGTTTTTCATCAAATTCCAAGCATTTTCAATTGGCTTTAGGTCCGGGGAGTTGCCAGGCCACTCTAAAACATCAATTTTATTCTGATTGAGAAATATTTTTACAGCCTTTGATGCATGGCAAGGGGCACTATCACGCATAAAATATGTACATTCATGGATAACAAATTGGGTAAGCAAATGATCCCTTAAAACTTCAATATAATTAGTTTCCCTCATTGTTTTATTTTTTGAAAGAAAATATCGACCTCACCTACCCATATTTCCACAAAAGCAATCCCATAACATTACGCTATCAGGATGTTTAACTGTTTTAATAGTGTACTTTGAATCTTATCTTGATGCATAGCTAGGCCTGCGAACCAATTTTGAGGCTACCCTAATAAGCCGAAATGTGCTTTTGTCGCTAAATTTACTTTTTTTCCAATCATCCGATGTCCCAAGTTTATTTTTTCCCGGGAAACGGTAACTTTTTTTCTCTTTTTGTCCTTGAGAAGTGTTATTTTTGGCTGCGCGCCGACAAGGTAAATTCAGCTCCTTTTGAAAACTGAAAACAGTGCTGAATAGTTCTAGTGCCGAAATGTCATTAAGTAGTTCAGGATGCTTCCTTTTCAATTGAGCGGCTGTTATACAAGGATCAGACATTACTTCTCTCTTTAAAAGTTGGTCAGTCCTCATAGAAGTCTTTCTTTTTCCACCTGACCCAGGTTTTCATGGTGGTACATTGCGAGACGAAAGGCCTTTTTAGGTTGTAAATTGATTGCCTTGAGACCTTCATATCGGTGGCCACATCAATAACAGACTTACCTTCCTCTAGCAAAGTCAACCACCTAGTTTTTTCTTCAATAGAAAGCTTCTCGCATCCCATTATATTATTGAAAAAGTTACGCGTATCCAAACGTAGTAAAATATGTGGCCAAAAAATAGCTTCCGAGAGCAGCACACACAAACCGCTGTACACGAGCCGAAGACTCACTGAGACGTTACTGTTTCACAACAGTTACTTATTGCCTTGTTCTTCCCACATTGCTCGACAAGAAGCTTCCGCCCATTAACATATGCTAGAAAACACAAAGGAAACCCCCCCTTTACATTGTAAATTTTTTAATTTCATGATAAATGTAAAAGATTTCATTTGCGGCCACTGATATATATATATATATATATATATATATATATATATATATATATATATATATATATATATATATATATATATATATATATATATATATATATATATATATATATATATATATATATATATTATTATATATATATATATATATATATATATATATATATATATATATATATTATAATAATATTGTGTCGAAAGACTGGAGACAACGAAAGTATGGAAAATTCCAGAACTAGGGCCAAATTAAAGGCTAATATGTCCCGATGTACGACTTTTGAAAGCATGCAAGTGAGTGGAATGGAAAATCTGTAAAGGGAATGTGTTGCAGACTTTACCAATTGAGAACAAATAAAATCGACCATAGCAGTTAAGTCTGGTCAGTGTGACACAGAAATATGATAAGACTATAAAAGCGTGTAGTACGAGCAGTTGAAATAGTAATAGCATAAAGAAAGGAACCTAATACCGATGGACAGAAAGAAGCCGGAGAGAATTAGTGAAAGCAAAAAAATTTTATGATGAAAAAACCGTAAACTCTACCTTTTCAAGGAGAGTTGTACAAGTTGAACTACCTATTATGTTTGATCTATACACCAAACGAGAGAACGCACCCTTATAAGCAGCTAGTAACTTGGGTGGCGTGAAGAAATTCTTGATTCTGAATTTGTTTTCCTCAATCTCTTAAAAACTTCTTCATAAAGAGCAATAATGGAATCCTTCCAAAAAAGATCACAAGAAAAAATTCAAGACAGACTAAGGCATTACTAGTGTGCCATCGAAGATATTATATTGAAAAATATCGTATTTTGCATTCTCCAATTAGAAATTCGAGTAAGATAAGTTAAAGCTCCAACACCT